>PVJD01010890.1:0-50193 GCA_004026545.1 Mormoops blainvillei
TTTCTTTCTTTCTTTCTTTCCTTTCTTTCTTTCTTTCTTTCTTTCTAACTTGCAGCCACAAGCCTCCTAACTGCTATGAGGCAAGTGTAGATTGCTTCTAGAAAAAATAAAGAATGTTGAACTGCCAAAAATTGTCCACTAAAGTGAGAATAATGAATGTGTTGCATGGGGGACATCTACAGCCAGGCTTGAGTTTGAGGGAAGAGCCTTGGGTTTTTGTTGATGTCCAGTAGAATATGTAAGCAGGAGAGCAGGGTGAAGCCTCCTCTTACTTACTGATCCTCACAGCAATTCCTCACAGCCCACTGCTACAGATTCTGAGAGTGTGGGCTGGATCTGAGGGTAAGAAGTCCTTGTCTACACTTCAGGTCAGCTCTTGGTCCCCAGAGCCAGGTAGGCTGGGCTCTTCCCTTCTGGACAGTGATCTCTGGGGTTGTGAAGCTGGTACTCAGGACAGGGGCCCAGTAGCTCCTATCGCTGCCCCTTCTCTGCTTCTTCAGTTATTATCATCCAACTTGCTAAAGGTACTATGAAGGGGAGGGCAGGTTAGGGTTAGTGCCACATGGGAAAAGGGTTCTGTGACGCCAGGGCTCCACAGAAGATATTCTCAGGGCATGCAGGGAAGCAGGACAAGTCTCCACAGCAGTTGGAAGACTCCAGCTGGGTCAGCTGCTTGGGAAATTGTTCTTGCTCAGGTGCCAGCTTCTCACCAGACCCTTGTGGCCTAGGGTGTCCTCTCATCTCTCTTTTTCTCACCCTAGCCTTAGGAAAGCCAGGGCCAGGGGACAATACTGCCTTGTTTCGGAGCTGTGATTTCTGAGTGGTCCCTTGTTTGGGGGGCTCAGGGAGCAAGAAGAAAAGGCTGTGAAGCAGGGCAAGAACGGCCCTGGGAGCTGGGCCACAGTTTCTTTTCGTTCCCTGCCAAGTGTCTGTCATAGGTGCGCTAGGCATAACTTCTCAGAGATTTTACTGTATACATTGAAAATGTGCGGACTCTTTCTAAGACTATAGAACAGCCTCCTGATCAGCCTTCCTATCTCCAGCCCCTTAGTGCTCTCTTTCAGAGTTCCTTGCACTTCTCCACCAAAGTACCCCTAAAGCAGTAGTTCTCAATCCTGACTTCCCATTAGAATCATGTAGGAAGCCCTTAAATATACTGATTTCTAGGCCCTATCCTCAGAGGTTTGGATTTAAATGGTCTAGGATAGAGCCTGGATCTTGGTGATTTTTCAAAGTTCCTCAGAGGACCCTCCTGTGTGGCCAGGGATGAGAACATGAGCTAAAGGAAGAGGACATGAGCCCCGCTGCCCTGGGCCTACACCAAAGCTGCTCTCTCCCAGGGTGGAATTTCTTAGACTTTGCCTGTTTTTTCTTTATTAAACATTCCTGCAATTTTTGCTAAACAAATGTAATATAGCCATAATATTACTTTAACATTTTAAATTACTTATCACCGAATTAAATTTCCACTCCAGGGAGGTGCAACCTATTTTCCCTGTGCCTCCTGGGCCGCACACGGTGCTTCACTTCTGTGCCCACATGCACCCGGGACCCCGCTGCCCGCAGAGCCTGTCACCAAGTTTTGGGGATATATTTGCTGCTATCTATCAAGGAAACAGGGTAGTTTTTCCAAAGGTGTCCCTTTGATCTTTTCTTTGTTCAGCATGTATGGTGGCCCTCCATTTTTGGGTATGCTGATTTTGTAACGGGGTATAGATGCTCAGGTGGTATAGGTGATTACATAAGGGGTTTGTGAACAAAATTTTTAAAAAGTAGTGATATACTTTTTCAATGTATATTAGGTAAATATAAATAGGACATAAAACCTGTGATTACTGTAGTACTATTTTTTAAACAAGGCTAAGTGTTTTAAAAGGAGAGTAGTTTTAAATTTCGTTTAAAAAATAACTATGTAAATAGTAGCACAGGTGGTACTTGGATGTGTGTGTGTGTCACGAAGTGACAGGTAGATGGCTAAAGGATGGCATTCGAGGCCCTCCTAATATGGCGCTGGCCTGTCCTTCCAGCCTTAGGTTTCCCTCCTCCCAGCAGGGCCTCTCAGCTTTGTCAAAAAGGCTTACAAATGGTTCCATATAGAGGGGTCTCATAAAAACATGGGCTCTGGAGTTATTCTACCTGGATAAAACCAATGGCCCATCCAAGTTTAAGGGGAGGAGGCACGCACTCCACTTCTGGGCAGGGGATGTGGGTGCCAAGGCTCTGAAAGAACATGCAGGGTGGATAACATTGTCATGGCCATTTGGGGGAAATACAATCTGCCGCAATCCATTGAATAGAGTTCATAGACATTTTAAGAGCTTTTTCTGCATATGTAAATTAGGTTTGGGAAACAGGCAAAAACCCCTCTCCTTTCCGTCCCCTCCATCCTGACAAGGACCCTGGAATTGTCCAGCTTGACAGAAAGGCTAAGATTTAGCTGGCCACTTGGGCCAGGGTGAACCGGGCTTTGACATATCCCTTTCCACCTGTGGAAAGTGCTAGAGACCAACACAGCAGATGATGGAGAAGGCTACATGCCCTGCACACCAGTCCTCTCCCCCTCGGCATTACACTTTGGACCCTGGAGTAAGTTCTCCTGGCCACGCACATCTGTTTTTCTGTCCATGCCTCTACCTCTATGGGGAACACACAGAAGCTGAGGTCAGAGGACAGCCATCACAGGTCCTTGGGGGGTTAGTACAACATGGTGATTGAGAGTGAGGGCCCTAGAGTCCGATGGACTTGGGTTTGAATCCCAGTTCTGCCAGCACTGTGACTTTGGAAAAATTCCTCAGTTCTCTAAGACTCAGGTGCATTGCCCTAGCCGGGGGGCTCAGTTGGTTGGAGAGTCGTCCTGAACACCAGAAGGTTGCAGATTTGATCCCCAGTCAGGGCACATACCTAAGTTCAATCCCAGGTCAGGGTGCATGCAGGAGACAACCCATCAATGTTTCTATCTCACCTTAATGTTTCTCTCTTCCTCTCTCTCTCTCTCTCTGCCTTCCTCTCTCTCCAAAATCAATGAAAAATATCCTTGGATGAGGATTAAACAAACAAACAAACAAACAAAACAGGTGTGTCATTAGTTAAACGCAGATAATGGTAAAGTACCTGTTTCACAGGGTAGTTGTGAGGATTAAATTAAATAATGGAGATAAAATTGGTATTGGGTATTTGTGGCAAGGGGAGGGAGACTGCTAGAATGTGAGGGTCTTTTGGCATCATCCAATAATAATTACACTTATGCTAGGCATTCACGTACATTGACTAACTTGACCTCTAAAAGTTTTTATCTCTATCTTAAAGATGGAAAGGGGGCTTAGAGAGGTTAAGTATGTTGCCCAAGATGGAATGGGTTGGACTTGAACCCAAACTTTTCTTAATCTGGCCTCCTTGGACAGGGTTCCCCAACAGCAAGTGTGTGTAGAGGACTCTGTGGTCACTCCGGGTGACTGTGAGGCTGTCAGGTAGTCATGGCTGAGTTTGCTCGTGTTTCACAGTTCACTGGAGATGGTACCCGGGAGCTATTGGCCATTAACCCCAAGGTCATGGAGAAACACAGCTGCTGTTGTTCCAGAACGCAAATGTGCTTATTTACTCTAGCCAGTGGGAGAAGCCAGTTCCTGTGGGAAAGGGGGGGAAGGGGAAGCGTGTAGAAGGGTGGGAGGATGGAGTGCAGAGAAGTGATGAGAGGAGGGGAGCTGTGAAACGCCAGGTACTGTGTTACAGTGGTCTTAACCTTTACACAACATACTCTGTGCTCTCTAAACTTTGTTTTGCCTATACTCATGTATTCATTCAGTAAATATATTTAAGTTCCTTTATATACTCATCACCGTGTATGTATTGAGATGAAAACATTGGAGCTTCCCTTCCAGTTATACGGGTAAAGGGGAGACAAAATATTCATGTAAAAAATGAGTGAAAAAGATAATCCTAGGTTTTTGATCTGTTAATCGCTAAGGAGAAATTATACAAGGTAGTGGAAAGGGGGATAGCCTAAAATACTTCCCGGACCTACTTATCCTTTAGGATGCAACCCAGAAAGCCTTCTTGGCCCCGTGAGTCTAGGTCAGGCCGAATCGAATGTGGTTTATCACAGCCACTGAATTACACTGCCTGCTTGTTCACTCATCTGTCTCTCACACTGGCCTGTATGCTCCTGGGGGACAGGGACCAGGTATTGTCCCCAGCACCTGGAACATGTCTGACAGCATAAGAGCTTGACACATATTTGTTAAGCAAATCAATGTCTGGAGGGGTGTATATATTTGGTGTTCTTCAGGATGAGACGTGAAGCCCATTTTTAGTACAGTTATGTCCTCAAGCCCTGGTCAGGTAGTTCATTTTGTTATAGCATCATCCCGTACACCAAACAGGTTGTGGGTTCGGTTCCTGGTCAGGGCACATAAGGGAGGCAGAGTCAATGTTTCTCTCTCTCTCTTTCTCTTTCTCTCTATCTTTCTCTCTTCCTCTCTCTAAAAGTCACTTAAAAAAACTGTGTGATCTCATTGTATTCATCCTAACTGATGCTGGCTGTTCTTTTTTTGTATATATAAACACATTTTTGGATTTTAATAAATGAGAATGATTTGCACTGCAGCATATGGCTACTTTAATTAAGCAAAGGGTATCGTTTTAGTACTATAATAAATAATGTGCAATTTATCAGGCCTCGTGTATTTTACAAGTATGCCATGTGGACTATATAAATCTTTTTATATTTGAGAGGGGTGGAAAAAAATACTTATTGATCTGATGTAAGACAGCATATGGAAAAAATGAGCTGACTATCTTGATTGCCTCTGAAGAGGCCATCTATGCTGGAGTCATTTGGGGTTCCCTGAACACCCTGAAAAGTGGAGGAACTAGGAGGGGAGAGTGGGAGTGGGAAAGAGCCACCAGCCACTGCTGTGGAACTAGGAGTGACCCTTGATGTTTGTCTTCATGGAACACAGAGCTGTTGCTACTCACTGAAGAGGTAGTACTCCACAAAAGACGATATGCTGCTGGGAGAGTTGGAAAGAGGCCCTGGGCTCCTGGGCTCTGTTGCTAAGCATTTGCCCAGGGCTGGAGAATTAGAATCCATCTGGGAGAAGGGACAGACTAAAAATAAGGCATGAGGAAAGCAAGCTGAGCACATGTGTGCAATGAAAACCCAATAATACTGAGATGTGACAAAGAAAACACCCAACAGGTTAGAAACAGACCCTAACATAGCTGTACAGACAACAGACTGTATGGGTCCAGGACTTTTCGATGAACTAGATGCTTTTGACCCAAAACAAGGTGTCCTGGCACCCTGAGAATGCCCAGCACTGTCACAGGGGTGTGGGGCTTCTTGGGTCAGTGCTCTCCTTCTGTCGAGACAAGGGCGGCTGTGCCCCATGCTACAAGGACTGGGCTGCCCAGATGGTGAGCCTAGGCAAATGGAACCCAGAGAAGGGGGTGCTCTAAAGGATGATTCTGTTTCACCACAAAACTCATAGACATTTTCTCTAAACAAACTAATTTGTAATTTGCCCTCCTCAGGGGAGTAGAGTAGAAAAGTGGGATGGGAACTTGGATCTAGTGTGGTTAAGTCACATCAAATGGATGGAAGGGATGGGAGAAGAGCATGAATAGACGGAGGGACAGTGTGTCATATATCATACCTCTCGTTGCACTTTATATGAATCCCATACGGAAGACGGCAATTCTATATCACCATCATTTCTCTATCTGGCCCAGAAGCTTTAAAGAGGTGTGTGTTCAGGGACAACGAAGAAACCAATCTGGCTGAGCAGGGCCTTTGTGAACAGAACAGGTCAGCCTATACTGAGCCCATATGTTGTTTTTTGTTTTTTCTTTTTACTTTGTTCAAAATAATATTTATTCCGCACCTCCCTCCCCACTGCAAATGCAGTACATCTTTAATGTAAGAACCTGGAACATAAAAAAAAAAGTACAAATATTTTAAAAGTAAAACCCCATTACCTTTTGAGAAGAACAAGGAGATTGGATTAAAAAGTAGATCTGGAAGAGATTATAGAGAACCTCGAAGACTTTATCTGTAAATTTGAAAATAAAAAATACGCATTTACTGGCACCTATCTGCCATATGCAAGGCACTATATTTGGGCTGAGATATAGAAGTACTGACAATCAAATGGCCTGGACAGTACCACCTGGATGTCCCACTGGTTCATTGGAGTCTACGTGGCCAGCATGCTGATGGTCTCATCTGCTCAAATGAGCTCCTTCTCCTTCATTCCCTTTCCCAGGGACCTGAGCCATAAACCCAGAATTCATTCTAGACACCTCCCTCTTCCTCACCCTCCGTGTTAAACCAATCGGCAAGTCCCATCAGTTTCCCATCCTAATCCTTTCTCCAATCTCTTAACTCCTCCCTGTTTCTCTTTCTTAGATTATTGCATCAGTCTCCTAGCCTGTGCTTCCACTTCCAGGCCTGTGGCCCTCAGTTTTAGACCCCACACTACTACCATACCATCCCCTGCTTAGAACTGTAGAAGAGATCTTTATTAGGTAAAGCGACAGTAGTTGCCAACTTTCTTAAGCTTTAGAATTTTTTTCAAATAATCCCAATATGTAAGAGAGGTAAGAACGAAGATGCTTTGAGTGTCTTGCTTGCTCAGTCTTGCCCCTTGTCCCAAGACACCACAGAAGAGCTCCAGAGCTCCCACAAACACAGTTTGAAAACTCACAGGAAATGTCACAGCCACATAACATGACTTACATATCCCTCTATAGTCTGTCATTCTCTTTGATCCCAATCCCTGCCACTCTCTTCCTCACAGTTTAGAGTCCAGCAACACTGGCTTGCATGGGGATCATCCCACATATCTAATGCTTCACCCATATCCCTTGCCCATTAGACCCTCTGACTGGACCATCCTGCTCTCCTCACTGGCTCCTCTATCAGCAGTCTAACCCCCTGGGTCCCTCCAGAGTCTGTTCAGCCATCAGCTCCAACTGGAAGCCCCTCTGAACTCCCAGACAGGGCCAAGAGTCCCAATTCTCTGTTCCCCAAGCTCCATGGCTGTAACTACACCATAGTCCTGTGTTGAATTATGTGTGCAGTCTTCCCAAGGGGACTGTAAGCTCCTTGAGGACTAGAGGGTGACCCATTCATCTCTCTCTTTGGCTCTTAGCACAATGCCAGTGCCTGACACCTAGTGAATGCTCAATAAAGCTTTGCCACACTGAGCAGTGGAATGAAGACCAGATGTTTTCCCTACCTTTAAGCAGACTGTGCAGAATCCTGCTGTGTTGCCTTATGGTCTCAGTGATCACAGAATACTCCCTCTGGTTCCCATGGCAGTAGATTCAGGACACTCAACCCCCACTCCAGGAGATTCAGGCTGGCCTCTTTGATGGATGGCACTTCACTGCTCTCTCCTTGCCAGGCCTAAAGGAAACTCCAGCCTTTAGTGCAGATAAAGTGACTGAACCAAATATTGTGGGCATGAGGCCAGTGAGCAGGGCTGTTGAACAGTGGTAAGAGATTGTTCCAAGATTCTAATGGACATACAGCTTCTTGAGGAAAAGATGAAATGATAAGGCATTTGCTTCAAGAGCCAGATGAAGGCTTTCTCATCCCCTCTCATCTGACAGGAGCTGGTCCAAGTCTGAGTCAAGCAGGCATTTAATACAGGAGATTCAGAGGACAAAAACCCCTGGTCATTGTATACATTGGGGGAGAAAGTGGCTAAATGGGGGCTTCACAATAGTTGTGGGAAATGACGGTATTATGAGCTGAATTGCCCCTCCCAAAATTCATATGTTGTAGTTCTAAGCCCCAGTACCTCAGAATGTTACTGTATTTGGAGATGGAGTCTTTAAAGAGGTAAAATGCAGTTTTAGATGGAGCTCTAATCCAGTAGGATTGGTGTCTTTATAGGAAGAGGAAAGTTGATCAAAGATACGGATACAGAGGAAAGACCATGTGAAGACAGGGAGGAGGTGGCCATCTAAAAGCTAAGGAGAGAGGTTAAGCCTGCTGACATGGTAATCTCAGATTACCAGCCTCCAGAAGTATGACAAAATAAATTTCTGTTTAAGCCACCCAGCCTGTGGTACTTTGTTACGGCAGCCCTTGCAAGAGAATACATATGGGTATGGTGTGGGGTGGGCCTCAAGCTGTCGATGCGCAGGTCCTTTTTGGGCTGAGAGGCCTCTTGAAGGATTTCCTGATGCTCTACCCCATGGTGCTGTCTACTCTCATGGCACCTTATGCTTCTGGCTTGGTTCTCACCACACAAACGCAAGGACTGTATTTGTTTTACTTCTGTCTCCCCCCACTAGACTCTGAGGTCTTGGAGGGTAGGGACTATGTTCCTCTTATTCTTAGTGCCCAGCACAGAGGTGGCTCCCAGTAAACAAACGTTTGTGGGATTGATGGATTGGAGTGGGGCTCTGCCCTGGGTGTTCAGCATCAGTATCTCTGCCATGGCCCTTCTGCCAGGGTCTGCTCTTAAGCTGAGCTGGCTTGGGGACCTCAGCAACCCTTCTCTCCAGCGGTGGTAAACAAGCTCCGAGAAGCAGGAGGTTACGAATGGCCTAGATGGGGAAGCAAAACGATTGGTCCCTGTCCTGCTGAGAGATGTAATTGGCTGTCCTTCTGAATGAGCTACTGTGATTGGTTCCCCAAGCAGCAAGCGTGGCTAATGAATTTCTTATCTTTTGGCGTTTCCTACCTACTTTCTGGTTTGGGAGAGGGGGCTGGCTGTCTTGAGCTTGCTCTGGTCTAGTCTTTTAAGGTGCAGAGACTACTCTCAGCCTGAGCAAAAAGCCCTTTACTAGACCCGCCGGGAAGGGGATTAGCTACGGGTCAGTGAGGGTCTAACACAATTTCTTTCTGTTGGGCAAACAAAACAACTATTGATATATCTGCTCCCTGGACTTGACAGCTTTAACTGAATGCATAAAATCAAACCACCTAGCTGCGATTCTAGTCACTTCCCTCGCTCCTATTTTCCTTTCGTTTCCCTCCTGGGGTTCGACCTGTATTTTCCTTTTTCTGCAAGTTGAAAATGTAGGTTACTGGCTGGGCTGTCAACACAGGAAGGTCTGGCAGTTAGAGTGGTTCCCCCACCCATCACAGCTTAGAAATGTTCCTTACTCTTCCAGCAGCCCCAGAAATATTTGGGAGTCTACAGTGATGATAATAATTATTGTTTACATATGTAGACGCTAATGGTTTGCACTTCAGAATAATTCCTTATACAGTTTTCATCTTACATGAGTAAGATTATTTCATTCGTCCTAAAAATCCTGACATAATTTACATTTTTCTTTCTTTACATTTTACATTTTGAAGATAAGGAAATCCCTGGATGGGAGGTTAAGTGACTTGGCCCAGATCATAGCCGTAGGGTGGCGCTGGGCTTGCAGACCCATTAGAGGAAGAGGAAGTGTCACCATTGTGGAGGGGGGATGCTCTGTGGGAGGAGGGAGGCCATTCCAAGAAGTCTAATTCCATGGGCTGGAAAATTAACAGCTGGGCTATTTTTCTGGCCCAGTTTCCAAGGAATGTTAGTTCTGCTCACTCCTTGAATTGTCCCTGCACTGGACAGACTTCGGCAGGTGACAACCTCAGTGTGTGGTAGACAAGGGCAATGACTGGTGAGAGAGTGTTTCTCTGTCTTCCCGCTACCTCCTCTCTTCTCCTCAGCTCACTGCTCCTGTAGAAGCAGAGGAAAGTGGGGACAGTGGTTTGCCATTTATTGGCAGGGACTTCTCCTGTGCTTCCTGCCCTATCCCCTCTCTATTTGAGTAGGGGCCCTAGAGAGGAGTTCTGATCTTAGATCATTTGTTTTTTTAAATAGGATTAGAACAGCTGACCTGGCATAACTGTACTTCAGGTCCCAGATACTCTTCTAGTCCTTTCTGCACCTTCTCTCAAAAAAGGTACCTTTTTTGTTTGTTCACTATGATCTTGTGAAAGTAGCACCATCTTACAAAAAATAATCAAAAAACTATTTTGTAGAAAAAGGGAAATAAGGTGAGTAAATGGACAGATGTGAAGGGAAATAGTGGTGATATAAGTTATCGTTCCAGGATCCCATGTCAAGCTTTGGAAAGCCACCCTTCACTCATTCTTGTCAATCCTGACATGCTGGGTTGGTGCAAAAAGAAGGCATCTTCTTGTGTGGAATGCCCCCACTCCAAAAAAAAAAAGCTGCAGGGTTTATTTAAGGGCAACCACATGTGAGAAAAGTCTTATGAAGTGTTTGACACAACACCTGGTACATAGTACGCTTCAAAAAATAATAGGTATTGCTATTATTATTGAGTGAGACAATGAAAGAAACAGATTTAATTTATCTCCTATTCTTCAAGCCCCTGATATAGACTCTCTTGTTTACGGCTCACATTGTCCATCTCAGGACAAAAGGAATCACTACTGACTGTCAGAGTGGGCCATGAGACATCCTAAGGCGGGGGTGGGGCAGGGGTCTGGCTTTTGAATTTTCCAAGGTACCGTAGCTCGTGTCATTACTCTGAGACCTGCTTATTTTCTTCCAGGAATTTGATTTGAGATTTCATTCCCAGACCAAACCTAAGATTTTACCAGTGAAAGAGTCAAGATGGCTACTGAGAGCTATGTATTAGGTTCCTAGAGATGCCATACAAAGCACCACAAACTGCGTGGCTTAAAACAGCAGAAATTTACCCTCTCACAGTTTGGAGGGTAGACTTTAAAATTAAGGAGTTGGAGGGATCACGTTCCTTTGGAGTTCTCTAGGAGAGGCTCCTTCCTTGCCTCTTCCAGCTTCTGTTAGCCCCAGGCATTTCTTGGCTTGCAGCAGCATCAACCCAATTTCTGCCTCCATCATTACATGGTCATCTTCTCTTTGACTCTTCTCCTTTTCTTCTGAGGACACCAGTCATATTGGATTTAGGGCCCACCCTACTCCAGTATGACCTCATCTTAACTAATTCTATGTTATCTGCAACATCCCTATTTCCTGATAAGGTCACATTCTAAGGTTCTGAGAGTTAGGACTCCAACATATCTTTTGGGGGGACATAATTCAACCCATACCAAGACTTCCATCGTCCATCTCCAGAGACCTGAATGCCCCGAGCTCTGCTTCCACTGCACCGGAAAAAAGAGAGGGCTGCCCATGTGGCGACTGGGTTTCCCTCCACCTTACCTAGCTTTGGGCCCTGCCTTAGCCCAGGCTAATTAAGCACAGGACACATATCGCCATCCCACTGCGTCCTACACATGCTTAGCTCAGTGGGCAAGATCAGGGGTGGGTTGAGAGTTCTGACTGGGGGCCACCCCTCCAGGTCAGCCGGAGCAGTTCCTGCCTGAGATGACCAGCCTGCTGAAGTGGACATGACTTACCTGCTGCCCTTTGCCTCCTCTGGCCACTTCCCACCTCCTGTCCCCTGACTCCACCGACAGAAAACATTGTCATGACATAGACACTCTCTGAAACCCCATCATCTGGAGGACAGAGAGATTGGCACAGGCTGAGTGACAGTTACAGCTGAACAGAAAAAAGGAGAGAGAGAGAGAGAAGAGAGCACAGAGAGAGAGTCTGAGCTCTGAGAGACAGGGTGGGAGTCAGAGAGCGAGAGCACTGCTGCCCCTGACTCCCCATGTCGCCTGAAGCAGCTGTTCAGCCTCCCAGAGGGAACCCTGGCTGCGTTTCCTAGAGCCCTCCTCCCCGTCTTCTTTGGGGCCATGTCTGGCCATGTTCCCTAGCTACTGGCAGTAACTGTGGATCCGGGAAGGAAGGGACAGAGTGAACTGTAAGGGCGCCGTTCTTCCACCCAGGGTTATTTATTTTACTCCCGGTTTGTCTCAGAAGAAGATAGTCATTGGCTTTTATTTTTTTCCAGAAAGATCTAAATGTTCTCTAATTAACTTATTAGTTTTAATTATACACTCATAGTCATTTATTTGCTAACCTGAAAAAAAAAATGAACACCCCGGATTCAAAGAAAAGATTCCCCTCCAACTCCCACCCCTTTTTCTGTTTCTCCTGTGAAGTGTTTAAATACTTGTCAACACAGAGGGAATAATAATAATGAAAAGAGTGACATCCGATCAGAGAGCAGGAGAGTGGTGAAGAGAAACAAAGCCCCACTGCAATCAGGCTGAGTGAGGCTCTTCCATATTCATCAGGGGGAAGCGGCAAGAGGGTTGGGCTCTGCCAGGAGAGGGGCCGAGAGCTGCCAGCCCAGTCCTGAGCCTCCTGCCCATGCCTGTAGGACCACATGGCTCAGATATCACACAGGGACCCCCAGGCCACATGGGTGCTACTGGTGTCAGGTTCCACCTGCCCTCATATCCCTGACAGATGAGGCTTGTGCCTGAGACACATGCTGTAGTGTCGCCAAAATGTTGGGGGAAAGACATGTAAACACACACAAATATATATATATATATTTGTGTGTGGGGGGGGAAACAAGGCATTATAATAAGTTGTAACCACCACAAATATTATTAGCACATCAGTGATGATAACTCACTTGTAGATGTGACAAAAATATAAAATAAGCTGCTGTTACATACGACTTTTTCTGTACTGCCTGCAATCCTGCCTTTTTTTCTCCCTGCTGCAGGAACATCTGCCAGAATAAAAGGGAGAGAGGGTACAGTCGTTACAGTCAACCTCTTGAATTTATTTCTGTGTACAATTCCACATATGAATACAAATACTAATTTTAGCCAGATTTATTATTAGTTTTTTGTATGCTGGACATTGTGCTAAGCACTTGGCATGTCTTGTCTCACGGAATCCTGACAACAACCTTTAGCAGGTAGGTGCTGTTGTTATTATTCCATTTCACACACAGGTATATTGAGGTTAAAATGATGAAGCAAATTGCCAAAGTCACCAAAACCATAAGTGGTGGGGCCAGAATTCAGAATTTGTTGGACTCCAAAGAGCTTGCTGGCAACACCTTTGCTATTCTGCTTCCCAAACTAAACTTATGAGAAAGTAAGCACTTTGCAAATGTTGGTAGTGACCTCCTATAACAGATCACTTGTGACGTCCCCCACTAGTGAGACTGAAGCCTGCTGGTGCTGGGAAAAAGCTCGGGGCTGAACGCCAGAGGCCTGACATGGGTTCGGGCACCTGGCTTTATTTGCGAGTGGCAGGAAGAGCTGAAGCTGGAGGGAGGAGCATCCATCTGCAGGAGGAAATGGGAGAGTTCACTGAAAGTTAGGGTCCCCCAGGGACTCTGGGGAGCCTGAAGCATGTGGGGCTTAGGCCAGTGCCCCGACGGTGGCTTATTCCTTGTCAGAAGGGAGCCAAGTGTCTATAGGAGCCAGTCAGGGAAATGTGAGGAAAAGGTCCCTTGGAATGTCACTGTGGAAGATTCCTCCTGAGTGGTTCAGAGTCTAAGAAGACAGGAGGGTGACCAGCGTCTCCCAGAAAGAAGGCTGGGCTGGAGGGATGTTTAACATGGTCAGGCAAGGAATAAGAAAGCTGGCACAGGACAATGAATGAAAGAATGAAAAGCCAAGAAGACTTGGAAAGGCTCTGACACTGGTTTTCTTGACCAGAGCTTCAGGAACAGTGGGACTCTCCTGAAACTGAATGCACATCTTGTATGTTCGCACCTTCAGGTCTCCCATCCGAGCAGCCTTCATTAGATTTTCAATGGGGTGGGATCCTAAACCAAGAAGAATCCGTGTTCTAAACCATCCCCAGCAAAGGACAAGTGTTTTGTCTATGTATTGTGACAGCTTTCCTGGAGCCCCTGGAGGGGCAGAACTACTCACTGCAAAGTCCAGGAGAAAGCTGTTGGATTTCCACACCTTGAGTTGGGAGGCTCCTGTGGCAGTGTTGTGTTCAGCTCCTGTCCTCCAGCTCCTTGGGATGTCTGAGAACACATTTTGACCCAAACACCCTCAGCATTTCTCGTAAATGGATCTTTGTGCTGAAGCTCTTGCTCAGTGGAGATTTCACACCTGTGGATAAATGGTCGGCTCAGCTGCAACCATGTGAAGAGAGTTTTTAAAATCATTAAATGGGTAACTTGACACTTGTTCCTTTTCTCCATCTCTGTTCACTGAAGATACATAAAACCTAACGAATCTTACTTTGGTCTATATCCGACCATCTGCTATTTCAAGCTTGGATGTCTCTTCTCCCCTCTTTTGCCCTCGCTTGGTTCCAGAGGGTGGTCCCAATTCCTAGGCTTTGCTAGGGAGCTTCTCTGCAGACAGACCCATCAATAGTCTCATTCCCATTCACCCCATTGTTTAAAGCAGACCCACAAGTTTAGCAGCTGAGTTTAAGTACAGTAATGCCTCGTTTATTTGAGCATTGTTAGAATTTACAGAAACTAGCCAGATAACTGAAACCAATCCTTTCAAGAGCCAAACTCATTTCTTAAAAATATTAATCATTTTTAGTAGACATTTTTCAAAAACACATTACACACTCTCCTTCCTCCTCAAATATAGGCTACTGATCACAATTTCATGGACCTCTAATCTATGTCTGCACCTGCTTTCTAGTTGCTCTGACTCCTCTTTCAGTGACAAAGATCGGCTTTCAGTCCTCTCACAGTCAGGGTATTCGTCTCGAGTAGCCTCACTGTTTTTCTTCTGCTGGGCTATTTCTGTGTGTGCTGCTGTTGGCTTCGGGGAGCTACCAAACCCGCTTCCTCAGCTGGCTGAATATTGGAGAAGGGTCAGTAAGGCCCTCAACAGCGCCCCCCAAAGAGTCAGGCACTGGGCTGAGCAGAGGCAGAGCTTGGTGGTGGCTGTTCTGGGCAGTCAAGGGTTTTTCGGATTATTAAATTAGATGTTTCTACCTTTTGGACTGATAGTGAGAGATACCATGGAAACATAGTTTATTTAGAAGAAGTCACCATGCATTAAAACCCTAAGTCATTTTTGCTGTGTTTGGGTGGCAGGATGTCATGCAGGAGGAGACAAGGAAGAGAGTGGAGGTTAGTAAACATTTATTTCGTGAAAGGCACTCCACTAGGAACATTCACACATGATTTCACTTCTCGCTACAGTCTAGGGATCTAGATACTATCATCTCTATTTTACTGAGGAGAAAGGCTTACAGATGGTAATTAGTAAAATTCTTTTTAATTCTTTAAGTTCTTTTAATTTCTTTTTAATTTTCTTAATTTTTAATTCTGAAATCTTATATGAAATCCCAATGTAAGAGATAACTGAGGATGCTTCCATTGAAGGCCTGGGCTTTCCAGGCCCCAAGCGTCCGTGGAACCACAGGACTCTGTAGAACCCGGATTGAAAATCATGGTAAGCAGGCCCAGAGACGTGCCATGATTATATCTCACGGACTGGGAGTTCTCAAACATGGCCTAAATACGTTTTTCTCTAATTATGCCCGAGAAAAGGAAGAGATCTGAAAATGAGATTTCCATTTCAGTCCAAGTCCTCTGCCTTCTCGGGGTTGTCACCTCACTCAGCTTAAAAGACGTCTGATTACATTTGGTTACTCTCATGCGGCAGACCTGGATAAACTATTTCTGGTGAAATAAGGCTCAAACCCCTTGGGGCGTGGGCTTTCTCCTTCTAAATCCTTCCAGTAATTGCCCTCTACCCCTTCTCTTTAGCATTAATTGCACTTAGGTGGTCAGGAAACACAATTTATTTTATTAGGCTGTCTGATATCTATGATATAAAGACATGTGCAGGAGCTCGCCCACCAAGACTCTGAGGCACTAGGACATGGCAGGCCTGGCGGGGGCACCAGTGACCTCAGCAAGCGGCTTTGGCACATAATTGGTTGTGGGTGCACTGTGGATTAATAAGAAGGGGAAGTTAGGAGAGGGTTTGAGAATTTGGGCTCTGGAGTCAGGCAAAACAGGATTTTAATTCTGCCTCTGCTGTTTCCAGTCATGTGGCCTAGGCAAAAACTTTAATCTCTCTAAGCCTGAATGTTCTGAGCTGCAAAATGGGGATAAAAATATCTTTCTCACCAGGTTGCTATGAATATCAAATGGAATGATGCATACAAGGTGTTTGGCACAGTGCCTGGCACAGAGTATGAAATCAGAAACTCTTAGTTGCTGTTATTATCATCATTAATCATTACATAATCAGGCAGGAAATCAAAGGAATGAGAAATAAGCAAAGGCAATATAAAGAACAGCAGAAAGCTACTCTGGGCCTGGTCATACTGTTTAAATTAGTTTAATGATGATTAGTGCAATGGTCTGGACTGTATACGGGAACTTCAGGCCAGGGGTGTGCTCTCCAGAGACACCACATTGCTGTTGCTGGGCATTTGAATTTGGAACACAGAGGAGCAGTCAAGGAGTCCTAGCATCCAGGTGGTATTAAACCACTGGGCCAAATAAGTCATTTCAGAGATCGGAGACGGAGACAAGCAGGTCCAGCAAGGAGTGGGAGCCAGGAAAGGAGACTGAGGAGAAAACAATACAGGAAAGGAGAGGGTGGCTGTGTTGGATGCTGTGGGAGCCAGGGAGGGATACTGCGTGTAACAATGTGAGGTGGTGGGATCTTGACAGGGGCAGCTTTATGGGAGGAGCGAGCACTGAAGCCCCATTCAGAGGCTGGAGGAGAAAAATGGAGGTGAGGGTATTGTAATCAGCACAGGCATATCTTTTCAAGATGTTCGCTGAGATTTCTCCCTGAGGCTTGGAGTAGGTGTGAGTTCTGTTGGTAAATGGTGTGGTGAGAAGGAAGAAGGGTGGACCACACCTCAGACCCATCAACTGGTGGGGCGTCCTCTGGGAAGCTTGTCACTGACATGCTGTCTTCCCAGAAAACAGATTTCATTTGGAGAGAAGAAATGAATTAAAGGTTCCAGAGGCTGTAGAAACTGCTTTCTCTCCAATTGCCTGTGTAGCTCGTATAAAGGAAAGGGGGCTGCGGAAGGGCCAAGCCTTGCTGGAGCAGATATTGCTTCCCACCCATCACGCTGCAAGATCCCGGCGCCTGGGGAGTTTGGGACCACGCCCAGTCTGGTCTTACTGCCAAGTGCCCTGGGACAGGTGGCCTGGGATGAATCAGACAGCTAATTAGCACTCTCTCCTCGTCTACAAGGAGCCAGAGACACATAAATTGCTCCCAAGAGGAAGGGAAGGAGGCAGAGAAAGGGAGGTGGGGAAACCAACAGAGGTTACATCAGAAAAACAACATCATCCCAACAGCAGCATATCTGAAATCGGTGTTCTTTTTCCAGTAGGAGTGGCAGAGGCAGCTGGGACCCAGGGGAACCCCTGAGGTAAAACACCTGTGTTGGCGCCTCATTATAGGCACTACGGATGCCACCTCCCTGCCCCAGAGAGGCTTGAGCTGCTCTCTACACCCGCTAGTTGGTGTCTCACATCTCTGTTCTTTCCTGTCCCACAGCCCTGAAAATGTATTACAGAATGTCAGCATCCAGCTCTGTCCTTAGTAACTGGGGTTTCTCTCCGGTAAGAGTGACCTCAAGGTAGTGCCCAGTCCTGAACTTGCCTGTGGGAATGAAGAAGAAATCCATGCACTTTATCAACATAGTGTTTTAAGGAGGAGGGCAACAGGGAAAATTCTGGAGAGGTGGGGTCCAATCACGGCGGCATGACTGTGGGTCACCCTCTTCACTTCATGGGGCCTCGGAGACGTAAGAGTTTGGGCTACATGATACCTCCAACATTCAGGAATTCTATCAGTTCAGCGTCCTTTTAGTCAAATTATTTCTGAATTATCTACAGAAGCATGCCACTTAGTTTTTATATCCTCCCCCCCGCCCCTAACTTTTGTGAGCCTAACATTTCTGTTGATCTCAGTTCTGTGAGGGCAGAGGTAATGAAAAAGAAAGTGGGAGTGGGCAAGGGGGCAAAATGATTATTCATGTGAGAGATAGGGAAGGAAGTCTTAAGTCCGTAATTAAAGACAACTGCCCGCCATGAGCACATCTCGTGCCCAGGTCTGGGTTTTTAAGACCATTCTCCAATAGTAGGAACCAGGATTCCTTGGAGGAGTGACTGATTCTGGGACTGGGGCAGAAAACAAACAAGATGAGCCTGGAGCACCTTGTAATGCCAGAAAGTACAGAAGTGCCGCACACTCACACACACACAAACACACCGATGGAGATATGTAAAGGGGTCACATGAGCCAACAAAAAGAACTCCCAAGGTATAAGCTAAATATTCATGAGTCCATACTAACAGACACAGATGGTTACATGAATAGATTAAACAAACAAACAAACAAGCAAACTAATACAGAGAAGAGACGAATCACTTAGGTAGATATTCTACTTTCAAGGATGTAGAGCATAACTCTCCACTCTTTAACTGTGGGCTGTACTAAGTGACTTCCTTCCAAAGAGTACAGTATGGGAAGGGGGGGAAATTAGCTTTAGAGTAGAGAACCCTGATAGACACTACCTTAGCCAGGTGATCAAGGACAAGATCAGTAGTGATAAATCAAGTAGATAGTATAAAAGAGGTGGGGGAGACCAAAAATAAAATGGTATTTATTTATAAAAAATTGTGTGTTTATTTTTACATGTTTAAATTTCAGCCACCTTCAAAGTACTCTCCATTGATGCAATACACGTATGGAGACATTTTTTCCACGGCTCAGAACAGTTTTTGAACTCATCAATTTTGATGCCTTTTAGTGCTTCTGCTGTTTTTTTGTTTTACCTCTTCCACATCGACAAAACATTTTCCTTTGAGGATTTTTTTTTTGTCCAGGGAAACAGGAAAAAGTTGCTGGGGGGTGAGATCGAGTGAACAGGGAGAGTGGGTCATGCCATTTTCTGTCAAAAACTTCTGAACACTCAGCACAGTGTGAGCAGGTGCAATCGTAAATCACCCATCATGGAATGGGCAAATGCGCTGAAAGAGTCTTAAAAAAATATTCGCTGAAGCCTAACACAGCTTCTCACAACAATGCCAACTGGTACACTGATACAGGTGGGTTCCTAGAACACTCACGTAGTGGGGGAAGCCAGTATTACAAGGACCCTGCCCTCCAGAAGATAATTCTGTTTTGGAGGGATCCCCCCTCATATTCTTTATATGGTGTGATAAGAATTCCACTTTACATCTGTAGTTGTTTCCTTACCTCAGATTCACAATCCCAGTCTAAGCATGAGAAAAACATCAGACAAATCCCATTTGAGAGTCTACAAAGTACCTGACCAGTACTCTTCAAAACTGTCCAAGTTGTCAAAAACAATGAAAGTCCAAAAAACTGTCACGGCCATGAGGAATCTAAGGAGACATGATGCCTAAATATAATTTGGTATCTTGGATAGGATCCTGGAACAGGAAAAGGACATTAGGTAAAAACCAAGGAAATCTGCATAAACTATGGTCTTTAGTTAATAACAATGTGTCATCATTGGTTCATTAATTTTTAACAAATTTATCATACTAATGGGAAATATTGATAATAGAGTAAACTAGGTGCTGGAAATAAAAGAAACTCTTGGTACTGGCTTTACAATTTTTATGTAAATCTGAAACTAGTCTAAAAAATAAAGTTTATTAAAAAAAAATTCCCAAATCATGTGTTTCTAATCATTTGATGGGTTCATTGCCTGAGGAGAGTGATTTTGTAATTTTAAAACTGTATTTGGGTAAAGAATTGTGGGAGACGCTACTAACTGCCTGCCTAATTTCTATTTTCTTCCTCTTTATGGACAGAACACTTTTTTTTTGTTTGTTTTGTTTAGGAGGCAATGTGTCTAGTTAAAAATACCCATTTTTTTTCTTATTCTCTTGCTGCACATGGTAGCCATTGACACAGTTCTGGTCAATGAGATGTAGGAGAGATCTCTAGGGAAGAGCTCACCTTCTCGAATAAAATGAGAACCTCACTGTGAGCAAAAAATCCTGTACCAAGATGTCCTTCTCCTTCTTCCCGCCTGTAGTAAGTTGAGACATGTGGCTTTGATATGCAACAGCCGTGTTGTGACCAAAGCAACCAGTGTGAGGCTGAGACTCTGCACGTTATGAGTGTCAGGGCAGAAAGACCAAGATAACCGAGGGCCCTGGTGATGTTGGTGAATGGCTGCATAAGCCCCAGACTTCTTATTAGGTGAATTAAATACTTATTCATAAATTTTTTTTAAATTTTTCAATTACAGTTGATATACAATATTATATTAGTTTCAGGTGTACAACATAGTAATTAGACATTTATATAACTTACAAAGTGATCACCCCTGTAAGTCTAGTACCCATCTGACACCATACATAATTATTACAATATTGTTGACTATATTTCCTACATTATACTTTTTATCCCTGTGACTTTTTATACCTGGCAATTTGTACATCGTAATCCCTTCCCCTCTTTCACCCATCTCTCCAACTCCCCTTCCCTCTGGCAACCGTCAAAATGTTCTCTGTATCTGAGTCTGTTTCTATTTTGCTTGTTTATTTTGTTTTCTAGAGTCACAAATAAGGGAAATCATATGGTAGTTGTCTTTCTTTGTCTGACTTACTTCACTTAACATAATACTTTCTAGGTCCATCTGTGTTTTCGAAAATGGCAAGGTTTCATTCTGTTTTATGGCTGAGTAGTAATCCATTGCATGTATGTACACATCTGCTTTATCTATTTGTCTGTTGATAGAGACTTAGGTTGCTTCCATATCTTGGCTATTATAAATAATATTGCAATAAACATAGGGGTACATATGTCTTTTCAAATTGGTGATCAGTGTTTCTTCGTATATACACCCCAAATTGGAATTTGTGGGTCATATGGCAGTTCCATTTTTAATTTTTTGAAGAATCTCTGTACTGCTTTCCACAGTGGCTACATCAGTCTGCATTCCCACCAACAAAGCATGGGGGTTCCCCTTTCTCTACATCCTCACCAACACTTTCTGTTTGATGATTTGTTGGTGGTAGCCATTCTGACAAGTGTAATGTATTATCTCATTGTTTGAACCCTGATTTTTTAAAAAGCCTACAGTAGTTGGGGTTTTTGTTACTTGCAACCAAATACAGTCTTACCAATACAAGAACCAACTCTTTCATAGGTAAGATGAAAATGAGGACAATGAAAGGCAAATAAAATTTGCTAGGCAGATGCTGTTGCAAGGGTGCTACAGAAAAAATAGCTGAGATGTTTGGGAAGAGAAAATTGGGTTTTTAAACCAATAGAAATCATATTAAACATTATCACTATTGAGGGTTTATTATATATCTTAGGTTTTCAAAATAAGATAAAGTTATTTAATCTGCACATCAAACTGGCATAAATATGAATCATAATCTTTGTCTGAGAACCTGGAACATTCAGGCATGAAGGTAAAGTAAACTTGCTCAAGGTCACAAATAAGGAAGGGACAGAGCCAGGAATGGAATCCAGAGCATTTCATGCCAGAGTGAACAGGTGCCCCTCTGTGCCACTTTGGTCTCCATGGAGTTCAAGTGCATACCATCTGACTAAGGCAAAGAATGGGGAAGGGAAGAGACCAGAGATTGAGGAGAGGAGCTGGATTAGGCCTCAACTCCATCGGGGGCTCTAGAGAAGGCAGAGGTCAGGTATTCAGGTCATGCCACAAGAGAGCAAACAGTAAACTTGGGGTTCAGGTTCTCATAAAGATAGGGGTATCTACATGTAACTCAGGTTTTTGGCTAGAAAGAATATGGTAACCCCTAAAGACCTATGGTTAGAAGAATTGGCAACTGTCCTATAAGTGAAAGATATTGGAATAAAAAAGTCCAGATTTTTTTTTGAGACATTTATGAAAAAATTGAGCATAAGTACCTGTTGTTAAAAATTCAGCAAGCATTTCTTAAACATATACTATGAGCAAATCATGATGTTAGGTAAGGTGACGGCTACAAAACGAATTTACAACACGGTATGACCTACTCTACAGGTGGTCCTAGTCAAGTAACAGAAACCAATTAGTGAATAAATAACTTTCTATTTGGAACTGCCTTCAGTGACAAGCTAGGAGTTTTGTTTTTCTCCTGAACTAAGAATGAGCACAGGGTTGGTATGGGGCCTCCCAAATGCCTTCAGGAACCCATGTTCTCTCTCTGTTTTCATTCAGGATAGGAGAAACCTAGTGGACACATGATGGACTTCAGCATTACGTCTGTATCCAGGCAGGAAAAAGAAGAAAGGCAAAGGGCAAAAGATGCAACAGCTGTGTCTACCTCTCCTCTTTTAGAGAACATTCCTGGAAGTCTCCCACTAGAACTCTCACATTATCATAGGCGAGAATTCAGTCACATGGGCTTTTCTATTGTTATGGACTCAATGTCTGTGTCTCCTAAAATGTATGTGCTAAAGCCTTAACCTCCAATGTAATGGAATTTTGAATGGACACAGATGAAGCCGGATCGTTAGAGGTGGGTAGAAGAGGGAAAGGGAGACAGTCACTGGGCAAAGCCAAGGAGGTGGGATCTCATGGTTTCTGTGGTGACGTCAGCTGACCTGACAGGAGACAAATTCAGGAAGACACCATTTTTAGAGAATCTGGGTCCCCCATTTAACTTTTGAGTGGTGATACCCTGATCCTCTCTCTATAAGACCTGTATCAAAATTCTGGTGAAATGAACCAGAGCTCAAGACTTCAGAACAAAGCAGTTGGTCTGAGAACTGCTGGACAGTGTGACTTCCTCTCTTCCACACTGGAACCAGCGGCTGAGGAGGCTGCTCCTGAGGGATCAGTCCTCTCCTGGTATTTTTAGGGTCTATGCAAAGGCGCTAGATCGAAGCTGTGCTAACTAATGGCATGAAAAATGGAGAGAACAGGAAGATAAGGTTTTGTCTGTAATGGGAGGTAATTAGATTAGATCCTAAAGAACTTCCTAAAGGCATTTAGAGTGCATGTGCCTAGATAGGCTGTAAAAGCTCCATCCTAGCAGGTGGAACAGATGAGGAATAAACAACTCCTTTGCAAGGCCTCTGATCCCTCCCTGCTCTCCTGTGTTACTGCCCTGACTTCCACTTGCCATTATATCCCAGTCACCATGGTGGCCTCTTTTCTATTCTCAGTCTCAGGAAGAGTGTCCCTCCCAAGGGCTTACCCCTGCTCTAAGAGACTCTTCCCCTGTTCTCCAGGCCTTGGTTCTAATACTGTCTCTCAGAGAGGTCTTCCCTGCCCACCCAAACTAATGCTGCTCTTCACGCACCCCCCAACCCATTCATACTCTGAATATTGTTCCTTAATTTATTGAATTTGACATGAATTTCCTTCTTAAGTTGTCTGTCTTACCCAGGAGAATAAACTCTAAGAGACTGGGATATTGGTGTCTTATTTGCAACATTTCTGCAGTAACGAGGACACACTGGCCCATTGTAGGTGCTCAATAAATATTTACCGAATGAAGACAAGCTGTCTCATGAGGGAATACCCAATATCTGCACCCCCCATAACCTTTTTTCTCACCTTGCACCTGTCTTCATGTCCTCTTCCCAAACAGGACCACAATTTGAATATGTACTCTTCTGAGGATGAGAGGATATGAATTACCATCCCCTAGCAATATTACTCCCCTGTGCCTGGCGATCAGACAGGAAGTGCAGGTGACTTTTGGACATCCAAGTATGCCTTAGAAAAAAGGTGTCTGCAGGGGCTCCTCAACAGACGGACAACGTAGCCTGGCAGGAAGAAGGTGCATTGCCGAATGAGTGCGAGGGAAGTCTGTTCATTTCAACATGAATCTGACAGCATGTAATTGTGTGCAAATCAAGCATCAATTCATGTCAATTCATGATCAGATCCACAGAGGCCCCAGAGCCTCTGTCTCCAGCTGACAAGGGCCCTTCCTCGCTGTCACCACAGAGACTGAGAGCTGGCTTGGCAGGTGCATGCTGGGAATCTGATCAGCATTCAGCTTAGGCAGCATAGGGGCCTCATTAGTTTTAATGAATTAGCACTTTGGAAAAGAAGGGGATGATGTTACATCTAAGGAGTACATATCAGCTGCCTTCATTTATGCCGGAATGGAAAGCCATCTTCTTCCTTCATTTTCCTTCCTCCTTCATTTTCCTTCCTCCTCCCAGGTGTGGGTGCCTGAAATTTTTCTAAATGCTGGCATCAAAGGCCTCTGCTTTTTCTATACTAATCCATTCTCCTAGCCATTTATAGACCAAAAGCACAGCAATTTTTGAGGCAATGCAAGATGGAATCATCCCAGCTGGAAAAAGCTGATGTCTGCTGTGAGACCAGAGATGCTAGTGACCACAACACCCAGTGCGGCCCTGTCTCTTCTCCTGCTGCCCCAAATTCTGCCCCTATAAGCTGGACAGCTGCCCCTGGGTGGGAGTGGGTGGATCACCACACTTACCAGTAATATGGACAAAAATTTCCCTGGGGCGGAACTGGCTGAGGGGGAGGAAGTCAAGAATTCATGAAAGTAAGGGAATTTTTAAAATCTAAATGCACATCCCTTTCAAAATAGATGGACCCACTGCAGTTGGGAAGTTGTCACTGCATTGTGAATGCAACTTGGTGAAGAGAAAAAGGAGAGACAAAACAGACAGAGTTGGTCAAAAAGAAGGTTAGGCAGAGACAGACCCACAACAGAGAGAAAGGAACAAAGAGGCTGAAAAGATTCAGGGACAGGCAGCCGTGGCTGTGGGACATTCATCAAGACAGTGCACATTTCCACCCCCGAAATGTCCTAAGGATCTGGGGATTTTGCCTGAGGGGATGCTCTTCCCTGTTTCCTGGAGAAATACTGCAATTGTTTGATGGAAACAAAGCCTGGGTAGAATTCAATTGCTGAAACAATGAAAATGTGATCGGATGACTGAATTAACAGAGCTGCAAAATGAAGAGGGTTAGGACCAGATCACTGACTGGGGAGATTATTCCTCTTTCTTCCATTCCCTGTAGGTTGACTGCCTGGTCACATTGCCTCAGTAAAATCCAAGTCCTGCAACTTATTAGCTAGATGAATGTGGACAAGTTACTTAAGCTTTCCATACTGATTTCCTCACCTGTAAAACAAGGATAGTAACGGTAACTGCCTCATGGGCTCTTGTGAAGATTTAAATGAGATATTGCATGTCAAATGCTTGCAACACTGCCTGGCACAGGTTAGCTTTCTTACTGTCATCAGTGTTATCACTGCTATTATTGTTATTGCTATTCATATCCTCTCCTTTTCTTATTGCTGTCCTTTTCCCAGTCTGGGGGTTTCAGGTGGAGCAGGACTACTTGTATTCATCACTTCAGAGACTCTGTAAAATGTTCCCTTGCCAATGACCACATTCCTCCAGTCCCTGCAGAGAGAAGGACCCGGGTCCGTTCTTTACAACTGGGGGTGAACCTGTTAATATTTCTTGGAATATTATTATGTTCTGGTGAATTGGGATTGTGACAAAAGGAGTTTGGATAAGAAGCAAATTGGTAAGCGAAGTGGGAACCAGGTAGTCTCAATCATAACAATGTTTAAATTAAACTTAAGTTCTAGATTCAAAAAGGGAGGAGATTAACAACCACTGAGAACCAATTACTAGCCAGACACTATGTTAGGTTATTTTACATATGAGATTGAATTTGGTGTTCACATTAAAGCTTTGGGGTAGTTATCATTGTTCTCTTATAGAGGAGGGGAACTAACTGGGTTTAGAGGGCTTACGCTGTTTGCCAAGATCACAAAGCACAGTGAAATGCACGTGGTACGTGAATGTGGCTCCTGTTTTCGGTTAACCAATGAGATGGTGTATGATAAGTATGGTAATGTTATGGCTTTAGAACCCAAGAGGTAAATATGGATTTTGCTTTTGGACTTTGTTAATGATGCTTCTGTAAGTTCAAGTTTCGGCACACTCCCTTTGCCTTAAAAACAAAAATAACAAATAAAATATGGAAAGAGGAAGCTAACAAGAAATCAGTTGGCTCAAAAATAAGAACATTTCTGTGAACCAGAACCAGAAGAAACACAAGCAGTTTGCTGATTCCAGAGCAGAAAACAGTGATGAGATGGGAAGCAGTATCAGGCTCATTGGGTTAAGTATGGACCTTCTCTTGGATGAATATCCCCCCTTATAAGGAAACTAAAAAAGCAATCAATGGCTAACTGCCTGTGGGCTGATTGAAGTGAGTGTTTCTCAGAACCACCAGGAGGACTTGTTCAAACACAGCATGCCGGCCCCATCCCCAGAGTGTCTGATTCAGTGGCTCTGAGGTAAGAATTTGCATAATTTGCATTTTTCACTAGTTTCCACAGATGCCAAACACACTTTGAGAACCACTGTTTAATAGGTAGTTGTGGGCTCAGGGAGTGGGAAGAAAATGGACATAGCCTTGCAAGCAGGTACTGTGTCAATCCACCCACTGACTTTATGTCCGGACCTGCAATATCCTTAGTATCACTACCAAAGAAACAACACTATTATACAACTCTGGTTCTGTACTTGGGCCCCATAGAATCAAGTGGAGATAACCACTAAATTACTAGATAAAAAAGGAGAGAAGAAACATAATACAAAGCAGAACAAATTCTATTCATAATGATTTCTGAAAGCCAAAATTCTAAAACACATGAAGAAATCTGATAATAATAAAAGTAGCCAACAAAATAAGCAATCAGATCATGAATTTATTTCAAATGAAATTAATTATATAGATCTGTCTAACAAAATTTTTTAAAGTATGCTTAGAATCCTTAGACAAAAACAAGTAATATCTATTAAAAATGAACAAAAAATATAAAATAAAACAGGAAGAAATGAAAAGAATAGAAGGCTGTGAAAGAGAAGTAGTTAGAAATCTCATAAACAAAGAATGGAGAGAATGACAGGGAAGCTATATTTGAAGAACTAAATAGCTGAGACTTTTTCTAGAATTGAAGAAAGACATGAATCCTCCAGTTGGAAATGCACCTGGAGTACACAGCAAAATAAAGATAAATACTCGCTTAGGCTTGTAGTAAAGCTACAGAACATGAAAGATAAAGAAAAATTTTAAAGCTATTAGAGAGATAACATCCTCTTCTACAAGAACAACAATTAAACTGACAGCAGTTAACCTATTAGCAATAACAGAGGAAGAAAAACGATGGAACAATATATTCCAAGTACAAAGAAAATGAACCATCAATCTGAGGTTTAATAGCCAGCTAAACTATCATTTTCTAAGTGAACAATAAGAGAATATACCAACCATACACAGAAATTATTAAAGAAGTATAAGAATCCAAGGAGAAGATCTGGAATACTAGAAATGATGGTGGGTACAGAAATTAATAAAATAGTAATAAGTTTAATTAACCATTAACTGTCTTAAAACAGGTCATTTTATTTTGTATTAAAAAGGGGCAAAATTAAAACTCTAGACCACAGGTCTGCAAATATTTTCTGGGAAGGGCCAGATGATAGACATGTTGGGCTTTACAGGCTACACAGCTTCTGTCACAATGACTCACCTTGGCCTTCACAGAGTGAAAGCACCCACAGACGATACATGAATGAGTGGATGTGGTTGTGTTCCAAAAAAAGCTTTATTTACAAAAACAGGTGGTCAGCCAGATTTGGCCTAGGAAGGGTACCTTTCCTGCCCCTACTCTAGATAACAACACGATGCAGAGAAGGGCACTGTTGAGTAGGTAGTTAGGCATTTTACTGACCTTGACATGTTTAGGAAGAGAAGAGAAATACATATTTAATAACTAGATATGTTTAAATATCATGTACAATTAAACATGCCTGTGTAAAAAATTAAGGGTAACTACTAAAAATTAAAAGTATACCACTCCATTTCTTGCCAAGTGGCTCAGTTGGTTGAGTGTCGCCTCATACACCAAAAGATTATGGGCTCCATCCCCAGTCAGGGCACACAACTAGGTTGCAGGTTTGATCCCTGGTTGGGGCGTGTACAGGAGGCAACCAATTGATGCTTCTCTCTCACATTGATGTCTCTCTCTCTCTCTCTCTCTTTCTCTCTCTCCCCCATCCCACTCCCTTCCTCTCCCTCTAAAATCTATAAACATGTCCTCTGGTGAGCATTTGAAAAACGAAAGAGTGTATAGCTCCAAATAGCTCTGAAGTTACCAGGAAAAAGGAATATAAATAAATATTGGTGAAAATAAAAAGAATATGAGGCCGTATAAATGATCACTATTTGTGTCTTAGCTGCCCTAGGGAATCTGAGTGAGCAAAGTAAGTTACAAAGATTTACTGCTCAGCACCCACCTGTAACTTGCCAGGGGACCTGGCTAGACTGACAGAAGCAAGCATTAACAGGTGAAGAGAATTTCTGGAGTGGGGTTTTTGTTTTTGACTAGAATCTTGTAGGAACCAGGCAGTCATTCAATACTTAATTATTATGTGCCTATATAATGTAATATTAGGTACTTATGATATTGAGTACTGAGGACACAAAAGTACAAGGCATTGTCCCTATCCCCAGAAGTTCATTATATAGAGGTCAGGGCTAAAGGAGTTAATTGCTGTTAATACCCAGGATACAGTTTACCAAGCAAAAAAGGGTCTTACTGATATAGGGGACCTTTCTCCAAGAATGAAATTCAGTAGCTGCTGGACAACTGTCTGCCTTTACAGAATCCCTCCTCCTCTGCACCCCCGGTGTCCAACATTCCTCCCAGAGAGAATCTCTTTTTATTCTCCTTCTCGGCTTCTCTTCTTCTCTCCAGTAGCAAGATACTGACCATGACTTGGCTGTGAAGCAGAGCTAGAAAAAGGCCAAAGATCTGAAGGTATCAGGAAAGATCAGAAGAAAAGGGAAAATATTGATAATTATTACATCCCCTGCAGCTCACAGTCTCTAGGATGTTGAATGTGCAGTTCCTTTTGGCTACAATGTGCTTTCCTATCTTTTTCCTGGTTGAGCTCTACTCAACCCCAGACATTTCAGCTGAGATGTTACCTCCTGGAAACCTTCCCTAACTCTCCACCCCCTCCCAAACTAGTTAGGTGCCTGTCCAGGCTGTCTATACCATACTGCCTGTGTTCTGGTCTGTCTCATCTGTTGGACCAGACTGTGAGCTCCTTTCTGTCTTGTCTAATCAGCCTCCTCCTCACCTTTCACTTGTACAGATCACATGTGCTTCCCAGGATGGACCAACATAAGGAGATTTGAACACTAAAAATTATTCTTGCCATAAGACCCCTACCACTGCCACCACCACAAATATTAACTTACACAATTCCCATTTCACTTTAAGGACTCAGCCTGGACACCCATATAAAGCACCCCCAACCTACCTCACTACCTGCTATGGAGCAAACTGGGCCTGGGTTGGATGCCACTCCTCAATGCTCCCAGAGTACCTGGTACTTCCCTGTCTTGGTATTTGTTACAGTTTATTTAAAAAGGTCTGTTTCTTGCCTGTCCCTTGCATTAAGTCCTCCAAGGGCAGAACTTTCTGGTTAACTGCTGCATTCCCAATACCCAGAATAACTGGTGCTCAAAAAACATTGAATGAATAAGTGACACAGAGAAGCATTAAGTCATAATCTTTGGAGGAGAATAAAAAGGATTTTTTTTTTTTGCCTGTCAGAAGTTTAAATTGATTTAGAGATTTAGATACTAAATATAGACATGTTATAGCAGGTTGGCAGATAGAGTTCATATGAGCTAGACTTGAGGAATTGGCTTCATGGAGAAGGTGGGTTCTAAAAGAAAGAATTTAGGCAGAGAAGGTAGAAGTAGCTATTATTTAGAGGTTCCAGAAATGGCAGAGCTGGGGTTAAGATGCAGGCAGCCCTCAAGAATTAGCATGGAAACACTCAGTCCTCAACAGGCATTCTGATTCTAAACTGTCATGGTAATTAAATTTCAGTTCTGACAAATCTACATGTATTTTTGCATGTCCTGTTATATCTGATTGGCTCTTGTGTGAGGTAATTGTGGAAACTTCTGGGTAACAAGAAAAGCCAGTGACAGAGGTAGTTTGTGTGGTAAGAGCACTTGGAAGCCAAGCACAGAGCGCTTCCGGAGAGGACTGGCATGGGGCTCAACCTTCAGTATAACTGCCCTGTGGGTTGCACTCACTGATTTATTTTTGGCAGACTCTCCACCTGCCATGGGTATTTCCTTATTATTAGCTGATTCATCCACTTCACAGAATATGTCTTCTGGTATTTTAAGCAGCCAGTAATGATGACAGACCACTATTACATAGGCTGGCCCTGTAAGGCAGCTCGGGGGATGAAAAGCCCCTCCCAAGTTCCAGATTCTGTCCTGTGAAGGTTTGTGTTTACTGGCTGGCTGTGGGCATAACTAAAAATGGGCGTTGGGGACACCGCCGGGAAGAGGTTGAGCAGGACACAAGAACCAGGCTGTGGAGCTAAGGAGAATATCTCTTGGTTTTGTTCTCCACACCATTCCTAAGAGCACTTAGACCAGTGCTGAAGCCTTGAAGACATTCAATAATATTCAATGAATTCAACTGGCAGGTTGAGAGCAGTGGGAGTTAAAGTTGTTGACTCATCCACTTTCAGCTTTGGGGCTAGAAGGGGCTGCCAAAACCTACCATTGTTTGATGGGTAGAAGCCTTGGCTCCCTTTACCCACATAACCTTTCCTCCAAATGGCCTAAAATTGCAATCAGTAGAGCTCATTTTGGGGTGAGGAGGGAGGGTCAATTGTCTCTGGAAGTTTTAAATTTTTCACGTTATTCTACAGGTGTCTTTGGCACTTTTTCTTTTTGTCTGTGCCTCCAGTCCTGGGTAGGAATTTTGATCCATCTCTCTTAATCATTTAGTCTTACTCTCTTGTTTCAGTTGACTTGTCTGTGGCCTTTGATTCCATTTCTAATATAAGTCTAATTTTAAGCGAGTTTCCCTCTGGCTTGGTAGATACTTTTACTCATTTCTTCACAGCTCCCTAATGTATCCCTGTTGGCATTAGAACCAACTTTAAGTCTCTCCAAGTTCATGCACCTACCCTAAGGGAGAGGTGATTTTACCTCTTTTACTAAGAAGGCTGAGGCCACCACATCCAGGTTATTTTCTTCCATTGCTATACCTTGTTTGAAAACAAACAACAAACAACAACAACAATAAACTGTTCTCCCAACTTTTTAGGCTAAATCTCCTGAGCAATGCTCATAATTTATTTTCTTCCTATCTCCTTTGAACTTTTAATTCATCAGTTACCACCCTCCTCACAAGCAACACTTCTTCCCACTTTCTCCTTCCTATATGTCTGCCAAGGATGTTCAGGTTATGCCCACTGGAAAGCAAAGCAAAACTCAAATAAGCAAAGAAAACACCTCTGCTTAACCCTACTTCCCCTTTTGTCTTTTATTCTATTTTTCTCATGCTTTTCTACCTCAAATTACCAGTCAGCTCACTAAGCCTCTACATTCTCACCACCAGCAAAAATTTCCCCCTTGCAATCTGATTTCTATTTCCACTGTTCTAGAGGAAGTGTCCTCTGCAAAGCTACTAGTGCTGTTTTATCTACCATTTCTAACTATCCACTTTCCACTTGTCTTCCCCTTCAATACTTGGACATCATGGCCATGAATGTTAATGTGGGTGATCACGGTCTTCTCTTTCCTTCACTCTGAAGTCCTCCACTATCTCTTTCATCCACTGAAACCTGCTTCTCCTTTACTGATTCATGGATACTGGTCTCCATATGATCACGAATGACTTTCTAATTGCCAGATTCACAGACCAAACTTTACTTCTGACCTCACTGGATCTTTCTACTGTGTATTTGACTCTTGGTCTCTCCTGAGTTTGCAAAGTCTCTACTCCATCTCCTTTGCTAGTGAGTCACTTATTCATAGGTGGTCCTGCCTTTGTTTCCTTTTGCTCCTTTCCTTTAACCTCCTCCTGAAAGACTGGTCTTCTCTGGAGTTCAGCTCTTGATCCCTTTCCCTTCTCAATTTATATGTACCCCCGTGGTGATTGCTCCTACAAGTTCTAGCAGGTAACTCCCAAATCCATATCTTCAAACCCACCTTCTACCTTAAACTTCCTTCTAAAAATTTTCTCCCACCAGCCTCATAAACCTCTCAGCATAGAAAGTATAGACTCAGCATTTTCTTCCCTAAACACGCCTCTCCTCACTTCTCTGTCCTAGTGACCAGCTCCCTCCTCTCTCTATGCAGGCTCCAAGTCCAATGTTCAAAATCCTGTTGTTACCTCCTTTGCTTTGCCTCTATTTGCTATCAATTACCAGTCCTGACAATTTAACCTACTAAGTATTTCTCGAACGCTTCCCTTCATTCTCCCCAGAACTTCTGCCCCAATTCAGGCCCTCATCATTTCTTGTCTGGATTCCCAGTAGGTCTCCGTGCCCCTAGGCTTTTCCTTCTCAAATCAGTCCTCCTCAGAGCAGGAAGATCTATTTTTAAAACGTGAATCTGACCCTATTATTCTCCTGCTTTAATCACTTGGATAAAGTCCAAGCTGCTTAAGATGGTGTAAATCGTTCTTCATGATCCGCCCCTGCCAGTTCCTCCACACTCACCTCCCGTCACGGCTCCCTCTAATCTTCATTCTCAGTAACACTGAGCTGCTTGTGTCCACCCTTCCCCCACCTTACACGCAGCCTCTGCTGTGGTTTATGTCTATGCCTTTGCTCACTTCAGTACTTGGACATCATGGCCATGAATGTTAATGTGGGTGCTCATGGTCTTCTCTTCCCTTCACTCTACAGTCCTCCACTATCTCTTTCATCCACTGAAACCTGCTTCTCCTTTACTGATTCATGGATACTGGTCTCCTTATGATCACGAATGACTTTCTCATTGCCAGAATCACAGACCAAACTTTACTCCTGACCTCACTGGATCTTTCTACTGTGTATTTGACTCTTGGTCTCTCCTGAGTTTGCAAAGCCTCTATTTCATCCCTTTTGTGTCCACCCTTCTTCCTATAATGTGAAGCTCTATGTCACCATCATTGGTTGAATGAGTCCTACTGGGTTAAGTGCCCTCAGGGTCCTTAATCCCTGGGGTATACCTCAATTACTACACTTCCACAGTGTTTGATGACTGTGATGGTTGTCCCTTATTTTTCTGTCTCCCAACACTACTTTGAGTTTCCCCTTAAATGGAAACTTAAGGTTCCCAGATTGATTTTGCCCAGACCAAAAATCTTATTTACTGGTAACAGATACCTTAAGGGATATATTGTTAGAAGGCATAGTTTTTGTCCTTGATACCTGTCTTTCTTTTTCCCCCTCAAAAAATTATTATATGCTTATTATGTGCTTTTCTGAAACATGAAAAGCAATGATGGAATGATGAACTGGTTCTTTGATCTTGTGTTTGCAGGTATGTGGGTCCACTTGGCAATCCTAAACTATTGGCTATTCTGTAATTCAAAAGTCATCCTAGCACATATATATTTTCTGTCTATCATCTTTTAAGATAACAAATTCCACAATTATTACTCATTATGTGACATAAAGGGCAGACTAGTATGGACGGTGAGAGCTTTAGGTTGGGAAATGTGAGAGTTCCAACCTGGCTCTCCCACATGTTAGATGTTTGACCTTGGTCTAACTAACTTCATAGAACATCAGTTTCCTTATAAATAAAGAGGAGAGAATAGAATATCTAACTCCTAAAATATATGAGACTATTACATGTGATAAACATTTGTTAAAAAAAACACCGCTTAACTCAGTGCCTGGCACATGATAGGCCATGGTAACTATTGTTATTGTTGCTCAAATACCAAAGGATGTGGTATAAGAAAAATAACAGCAATTATGATCATAAGCAAATCACTTGCTTAAGTACTTATGTAGAAACTCCCTTCGCTTTTGTATGGTAAGGAGGTGATCATCATTTTCTCAGAGAACAACCCACCCCCAACACTTGGAGCAGGCATTTGTGATGTGCCTCTACTTACCCTGGCCACAGCTGATGGAAACAGAAGTGGACAGTTGACTCCAGCAGGACCAATCGGATTCTCTTGCCAGGAATCTGAGATATGTATACTGAGAAACTGACTCAGATGATGAGGGAAGATGGGGAGAAAGGCATGTAGTTGGGATGTCAGTAAGAAAGCTGAGGCCATGAATATAGTCTGGGTTATAGGAAAGCTATGAAGTACGGTCTGCTGTGTTCTACACCATTTTGTATAAGAAGCTTGAGCATCCACTCATTGGGTTATCTTCCGGGGTGCTGGAACCAATCCGTTATGATACTGAGGGTTGACTGCTGTTAAGTTTTCAGGAAATCCAAAATGATACATGAATTTTCAACTGTGTGGGAAGGTCAGCATCCCTAATGCCTACATAGTTCAGGCAGTAGCTATTCGTAATAGAGTAAGTGTAAAGGCAGAGAAGAGAACCCGGAGGAGGGAAAGTGGAACAAAGGTCATTCTGCCCTGAGGGATAGATACATTTCAACACCTGAGATTCCAGTTTTGGGTCCCTTTTGTTCTGGTAAAGCCTTGTTTCCTATTTTTGTTATATCAGAGAAATTGACATATGAAATATCTTTCCTAATAAGCTAGCTCGAAAGGGTCTTTGTTGCCAGCAATTAAATGATTCTTAGTCTACATGGTTGCTTTCCAGCTCAGAAACCACACACTATGGTTTTGGACTTTACTTTTAGTCTCCTATTTCAGGATTTGGTAGAAGAGCATTGTGGCAACTTTGTTTAGGTTGTTCTTTATTACATGAATTTTGGTCATGTCTTCTTCATACCTGTAAAATGAGGAATCTTGAATTCTTTAAGTTTTTCCCCAAATGAAAGCTTCTTCCTCCTCCTCTAGGCCTCCTTTTAGTAGATCTCCCCTCCATATGTTTTTACCCAAAGGAGAAAAATATTTGAATTCTCACAGAATTTTAGGTGTAAGGGAAGTTACATTTAACAAAAAATTACATTTATGAAGAAGTTTAAGTTTAAAGGAAGACTAATGCTTGGTATGATTTCAGATATCCAATTTTGCTGATCTTCTGAACTATTAGGAACAGACATTGAGCTCAGAAATAATCTTTGATGAATCCAAGTTTCTTTCCCTGGAGTTGGATCCAAATCCTTCAATTTATTTAAGTGTCCTAGAATTTTTATCACTAAACATTGCCCATATTAAAACAGACCTGTAACTTTTTGTTAACACTCTTCCCTGAGTTGGTTGAACTTGGGAGCATTGGCAACAGTGAGGCAGAGTACATGCAAGGAGAGTACACGCAGCGCTGGGGCTGGCAGTGCTCTGGGGAGGCGTGCTCGGTCCTAGCCAAAGAGCAGCCACGTGCGGCTATTCAATTTAAATTAATTAAAAATAAATTAAATTGAACATTCAATTTTTCATTTTTTACTAGCTGTTTTTCAAGTCTGTAATAACCACACGTAGCTAATGGCTGCTATATTAGATAGTGCCGAATAGGTTTTCTCCATCATTGCAGAAAGCTCTATTGACAATGCTACCCAGAGTGACTTAGTATCCAGTTCAAGGAAGCCTGCAGTAGGAGACACGTCCAACAGATGTAGAGAATGAGTCCTGAGTGGAAGAAAGGCAAGATAGTAGCTCTTAGAGCAGGTGATATTTGAAGACAATGTCCGTAGGCAGCAGTGGTTCAGACAAGCAGCTGATCTTTAGAGATAGGACTCCAGCTCTTGAGAAGGAATATTGTGTTAGTTGGCATAGACTAAAACTTGGTTGTGGAACAGAGAAAGCACCAAATCTCAGTAACACAATGGATTTTGTTTCTTTATTATGAAGTCCAATGAAGGTCAGACAATCTTTTTCAAGTTTGCAAGGGAATTGAAAGATGGAGAATATGCCTAACCATCTTGACTCAGAAGTGAAAAACCTTTACTTCTGCTCAGTCTATTAGGTAACACTAATCACTTGGTTCCAACTTATCTTTAAGAGTGTCTTGGAAAGTAGGGATTCATATGTATATTTGGCTAGCGCTAACTAGCTCTATGACTAGAAAGAGCAAGGTGGGTTCCCAGCCACATAAGCAATGGTGTTCTGTAATGTAATAAGGGCAGGGACTCCTACCTAAGAGCTCCTTGGGGATTAAGACCATGCTGGCATTCATATGGCACCTAGCACACAGCAGGTGCTTAATAAATAATTGCCAGATTATGTTGACTCAGCTCCCAGAGCTGGGGCCGAGGGTGGCCATTGTGTCCCAGAAAGATAGCAGACCTGATGCTGAGACCCAGGAGTTTGGGCTAGACTTTTTAAAGACCCTCTGATGACATGTGGATTGGCCCTGAAAGCAGGACTGAGCTTACGATTCAGGCCTCAGCCACAGGGACAAGGAGACTGAAGGGACTGAGCAGCCGGCAGAACTGTTGGGCTTTGCCCATCCACAGAGGTTCCTAAGGTCTCTCTCTAGTCTAATGTCTTCAGCTTGGGACTTTACTTCTGGAAGTAATTTAATGTCCATTGGAAACGTGGAGATATCACTGGAAATGTCCTTATTGAGACCATTAGTAAATACCTCACACTGGTCCTTTATGCTTATCTCCCTGGGGAAGTGACCATTCATTTATCCTAATCCATTATTTTCTGTTTCTGGCCCCATTCCTTGCTTCTAACAAAATCCTTTCTTACATACCCCTCATGCCCTGATTTCTTATAGTCTTTGAAATGGAATCTTGCCAAAGGCTTATTGAAAGTCTGGGTAGATTACATCCACCAGTCCCCTTATCTACATGTCTATTTATTCACTTGTAGAACATCCATAAATAAACATTGGCTTTGACCCAAGGTTCAATACTTGGGACTCTGTTTCTGCCTCTTTATTCTCTTACTTAGGGATCACATCCACTGTTAAACCTTTAACTGCCCCCTCAACCCTCTGCCCCAGGGATGATCTCTGCAACTCTACCTTCTTTCCAAGCTTCAGTTCTGCATCTGCAACTGATGGTTCCTTCTCTATATGTTTAAAACTGAGTAAAACCTGCCCTCCAGAACCCCCTCACCCTCTTGACTCTCTTATTTCTGTCCACTGAATCACTTCTAGTCACTCAGGCTTAACACTATGACTCAGCTCTGACTTCTCACTCTCCCTCCCTACACTGCCATCCCATCTTCAGTTAGTCATCAAGTCCTATGCTTCCTTCATCATGTCAGTCACCACTTAAATTTAGACCCCTGTGGCTTTGTTCTTGGAGTATTGCCACTTTGTTATGCTTTCCCTTCTACCTACTCATCTTACATTCACTCATATTAGGTCACTGGGTTTGGTGATTGGTAGAACTGTATTCAAATCATAGTGTTATCACTTATAAGCTATGTGACTGTGGGCAAGTTACTTTACCTCTTTGAATTCCAATGTTCTTATCTCTAAAACACAATTAATAATAATTAAGAAATTTGTAAGAGTTAGCTATTATTACTATGTTCTAGGCATTGTCCTGGACGTGATAGACATTATCTCATTTAATCTCTCACAATAGCCTTATGAGGTGAATATTATTATTATCATCTTTTTTTTACAAATGAGGAAGCTCAGAAAAACTAAATAATTTGTCCAAGATCAAATGGTTATTAAGTATTGAAGCTCACGCTCAAACCTAGGCAGTTTGATTCTACACAACCACTCTGCTACTCTGCCTCCTAAAATAGTAGTTACTCAGTAAATGTCAACATTCTAAAATGCAGCCTTGGTTCTCCTCCTAAAAAAGCCTCCAGTGGTCATATTTCATAAAAAAATAAAAAGTCTAATAAATTTAAAATTGTGTACTAGCGCTGATGACCTAAAACATTTTGATGTCTTCACATTATTATGATGATTTTTAAAATGCATAACATACTAATGCTTCTGATTATGATGGAGTATTATGTATTAGATTAACACTCCTAGTAAGAAGTATAAAAGCTAGGCAAAATTACAAAATGTTTAGTTAGAAATATAAGAGAGCATCCAAGGTACATAGAACATAAAGGATTAAAACTCTAAAGAGCCCTGGCTTGTCTGGCTCAGTTGGCTGGAGCATTGTTCCCACAGACTGAAGGGTCATGGCTTCCATTCCTGGTCAGTGCACTTACCTTGGTGGCAGGTTTGGTCTCCTGTCAGGGTGTATACGAGAGGCAACAGGGTGATGTTTCTCTCCCTTTCTTCCTCACTTCCCCTGTCTCTAAAATCAATAAGCATGGTCTTGAGTGAGATTGAAAAAAAAAAACCTCTAAAGAGATAAATTTATGGTGTTATGGCGTTAAATGCATTTATTAGAAAAGAAAGGCTTAATATCAATTATTTTTTAAAGACACATCACCCAATTTTTTTTAAAGATTATTTATTTATTTATTTTTAGAGAGAGAGGAAGGGAAAGAGAAAGAGAGGGAAAGAAACATCAATGTGTGGTTGCCTTTCAGGTGCCTCCTACTGGGGACCTGGCCCTTAACCCAGGCCTGTGCCCTGACTGGGAATCAAAAGGGCAACCCTTTGGTTCATAGACCGGCACTCAATCCACTGAGCCACATCAGTCAGGGCAGCGTAATATTAATAACTTAAGTATCCCTTCCAAAAAACACAAAGAAGAAAAATAATTAACTCCCAAAAAGTTAAAGAAAGAAAAAACTAAAAAGTAGAAGTCAATAAATAGAAAATAAATGTACAATAACTAAATTTAACAAAGCCAAACTTAAGTTCTTTGAAAATTTTAATAAAATTGATAAACTTTTAGCAAGACTGATAAGGAAAATAGTGTATCAGGACAACCCAGTATATCAGGAATACAAAAGGGAGTCATTTCTACAAACCCTACAGATACTACAAAGACAGTATGATGTTATGAATGACTATAAACCAATAAATTTGAAAATTTATATAAAATGGGCAGATTCCTAGGGGAAAAAAACAAATTTACCAAAACCTACATAAAAAGAAATAGAAAATTTAAACAGTTTTGACTATTAAAGAAGTTAATCCTTATTTTAAACCTTCCACAAAGAAAATTCTAGGCCCAAATAACTTTACTGATAACTTAAAAAAAAATTGGGGGGAAAAATGCCAATCTTAAGCTCTTCCAGAAGTGTGAGGCCTGCTTACCTTTTATGCCAGATCTTGACAAGGGCATTATAAGAAAGGAAAATTACAGACTAATCTCCTTCATGAAAATGGAGGCAACTATAATAAAGAAAATATGAACCAACTTAATACAGCAATATATAAAAAAATAATATCATGGCCCTGTGGGACTTTTTCCAGTAACTGAAGAATGGTTTAACATTAGAAAATCAATCAATGTAATTCATCATATTTATTTAATAAAGGAAAAAAATTCATGTAATCACCTCAGTGAGTGCAGATAAAGTACTATTTGACAAATTTCATAACTGTTCATGGTAAAGATACTCTCAGGAAATTAGTAATAGAAGAAAACTTTCTTTCCTGATGAAAGTTATCCTCTAAAATTAGTATTTTGGTGAAATACTGAAAGCTTCCTCCCTGAGATAATAATGACAAAACAATGTCCACTATCATTGTTTCTATTTATCATTGCATTGAATATACTAGCTAGTGCAATAATGCCATTCAATAAATTAAAAATGTATAGATTGGAAAGAAAGAAAACAGTCATCATTTGCAAAAAAAGATGATTGTTAAGTGGAATATCCAAAAGTATATGCAAATAAATTATTAGAATTGATAAGTAATTTTAGCAAAATTTTAGCATTTCTATACACTAGGAGAAAACAATTAGGAAGTAAAATTAAAGAAAATGCTATTACAATAATATTAAAACTATCAAATAACTAAAAAGAAGTCAAATCCAATAAACCTTTTAAAAACTACAAAACATTACTGATAGAAAAAGAAAACTAAATAGAGAAATGTTCTTGTATTGAAAGACTCAATATTAAAACTTTGTCAATTTTTCTTAAATTCCTTAAATTGATCTGTAAGATTAATACAATTTCAATCAAAATGCCAGTGATAGTTGTATGTGAAAATTGACAGGCTGATTTTTAAATTTACATGGAAATGAAAAGACAAGAATAGTTAAAATAACCTTGAAGAAGATCACAGTTGAAGGAGAATAAGGTTGGATATCACGACTTATTATTAAAGTATTGAGGGTCTATGTTGTTGATGCAAGGATAACCAAATAGATCAATGGAATAGAATGTAGAATCTAGGAACAGAACTACACACATATTGTTCCCTGATTCATGGCCAAAGCGCTTAGCTTTGCAGAGCATAACAGATGGTCTTTTTAATGAACAGTGTTAGATCAATTGGATATGTATTTGGAAACATGAATCTTGACTTCTATTTCACACTAAAGACAGAAACCAATACAAAAGGGTCAATAGATCTAAATACAAAATGTATATATACCAATAAAGCTTTTAGAAGATAACATAGAAAACTACCTTCATGATCCTTTTGAAGGAAAAATTTTCTTAGGACACACAAAAAGAACTAATCATAAAGGAAGAGGTCAATAGTATATTATTAACATTAAGTACTTCTTTACACATATGAACACGCATGACAAAAACTTATTTTACAGAATACTTAAAGAATGTCAAGACAGGAAAGAAGTGTAAAAGAAGAAACAGAAGGGAGAAAGAAAGAAAGAAAGAAAGAAAGAAAGAAAGAAAGAAAGAAAGAAAGAAAGAAAGAAAGAAAGAAAGAAAGAAAGAAAGGAAGGAAGGAAGGAAGGAAGGAAGGAAGGAAGGAAGGAAGGAAAGAAGGAAGAGAGGGAGGGAGGGACACCCTTCTTATTCAGTTGGCAAAAGCCTGAATGTGTGCTTCACAAAAGGGAATATCCAAATGACCAATATGAAAAAGTGTTCAACCAGGAATAGACAAATTAAAACCACAATAAAATATCATTCTATATACAAGATTAGCTAAAATAAAACATAAATAGTATCATGTCGTCTTGACATAGATGTATGTACAGTAAGCTCATGCACTGCTGGTGAGATTATAAATTGGTGCAGCCACTTTGGAAAACTTTTAGGCAGAATTTACTGTAGATAAATAGATGTCTACGTAAGACCCAGGAACTTCAATTTTAGGTATATAACCAATACATAAAATAAAATAAATAAAATGAGTGCATATGTACAATGAAAGACTACAAGATTGTACCTAGCACCTGTCTCCAAAATCCAGCTTTTTTTTTATTATCCCAAATGGAAACTCTGTACTCAGTAAGCAATAACTTCCCTTCCCTCTTTTGCTAGCCTCTCTCATTTGGTTTCTGCCAAGGACAGGGATTTCTTTCTGTACCTATAAGTTTGCCTATTCTAGATATTTCTTTTTTAAAATTTTTATTGAATTTATTGGAGTGACATTGGTTAAGAAAATTATATAGGTTTCAGGTGTACGATTCTAGGATACATCATCTATATATTGTATTGTTTGTTCACCACCCAAAGTCAAGTCTCCTTCTGTCACCATTTATGTCCCTTTCACCCCCCTTCGACTACCTCCACCCCGCTTTCCCTCTGGTAATCATCATACTGTGGTCTGTGACTATGAGATTCATTTATTCATTTATTTACTTACTTACTTACTTAATCTCTCCTTCCCCTTTTTTACCCAGCCCCCCAATACCCCTCCCCTCTTGATAGTTGTCAATCTGTTAGCTAGTTAGTTTTTGTTCATTAGATTCCATATATAAGTGAAATCATATGGTGTTTGTCTTTCTCTGACTGACTTAGATACTTCTTATAAGTGGAATTACACAGTATTTGTCCTTTTATGCCTGGCTTATTTCACTTACAAGTATGTTTACAAGGTTCATTCCTGTTGTTGCATAGAGCTGTGGTTCATTCATTTTTAATTGTGATAGCACTCCATCATGCAAATATACTACATTTTATTTATTTATCCTATTCTTGATGAATAGTTTTACTCCCAGTTTGGTGCTATTACAAATAATGTTGCCAGGAACAATCCTGCAGTCTTTGGGTGTTTATATGTCAGGGTATGCTAACTTTGTGAAAAATAATTGAACACTTAGTATTTGTGTCCTTTCCTGTAAATTATGCTTCAATTAAATAGTTTATTGCAAAAAAACTGAGAGGTGGTGGGGTGAGGAGAGAATAAGAGAAAAGAGATAAAGAAAATGTATAGCATGGCCTATGAATCCCTGTGAAATCTGACCTTGAACAAGCACCCTGGTCATCTTGGCTCAACAAGACCATTTTGGTGTCCTGGTTCTTGGGCCCAGAGGCCATCAAGGAGACACAGAGTACCTTACTCAGGCCCCTCCTGAGCACAGAGGTGAGTGGTGGAGATGGAAGAGGAAATTAACAGGCTAGCTTGGCCCTCTACATTATGAACCAGCCAGCGGTGTGGCCTCACTCATCTTTCTGCAGCCCTCAGGAGAGTATGGGAAACAAGACCAGCACAGCACACTTTGATGGGACCTTCCCAAGCTCCGGAACATGTTTGTCTAGGATTCTCAGTGCATCTGAGGAACCGAGTAAGCTAGCAAGGGCTTCCCTGTTCCCAGTCAATCATTATCTGAGCTGCACTGGCTTCATCTGGTCACACAGTAGGCAGGTGGTCCTGGAGGGCTCTGCTTTCTTCTCTCTTCTATTGACTCTCCTGAGACAAGAATGAGGCCAGCCTCACCATCCTCTTCCTCTTTTCGTTTCAGACACATTGGCCTTCATTCACGTTTCACATATTTCTTGTCCCTTCCCACTCAGTTTTTGTGTGTATTATTCCTGCTGTATAGAATACATGTGCTTCTTTTAACCTAACTCCTCCTCAGTTCTCAAGTCTTCAGGGAAACTTGTTCTGATCAGCATCTGTTAAAAACTCCCATATTATTATCCTAGTCTTATTATAGCACTTAACATAGTTTCAGTTTGTAAATATTTGCTTCATATCTGATGCCCCCTGTCAACTACAAACTTCACGAGGGCAAGGCTGTGTGGTTTTGGTTCACTATTCAGATAATAAATGAATGAATGAATGAGTGAATCCAAGACTCTCTAAAAGTAGCTTACAATCACACCTGCAACTGCCTGACTCACACCCTTATTTCCAACTATTCCTTTAACTTACCTGAGTATAGGCCAACCACTCCTCCCGGACACACACACACACACACACACACACACACTGGCCTAGCTAAAAGCTAGGTCCTTATGCTCTCTTCCTCCTCTCTACTTCCCTCAGCCCTTACTTTCTGGAGTGCTTATTGGCATGGACTAATATCACAATGCTACAGGTGGGATCACATGAAACTCCCTGCACACCCGTTAGGATGAGTGTGGATGGGGGTGGGGCAATCTGAGTGTGCTTCTGCGAGACCAGCTGCTTGATTGATTGCCTTTGCACTCACTGGCCTGAGTGGTTCTTCCTGTCACTCTGAACCAGGCAGGAGGCACAGGGAACCTTTTCAAGGGGCCACCAGGACAACTTCAGTGAACTTTGAACTAGCTTGAGTGGTTGGCGCTTCCCTCAGCTCCACCCTGACATAAAGCTCCAGTCTTTCCAAGGGCTGAGTTTGCTGTTCCGGGTCATGATTTCAGCATCCCAGTCAATTCCCCACTCAACGTATGGCCCAGTGGGCCATGACTCAGAGCCCAGGATCCCAGTCCCTGACCCCAGCCCTCCCATCCCCCCAAAACGAATGGGGTGAAAGCAGAAGCTAGAACATGAGAGATCAGAGGAATTAAGTGAAGAGGCAGTTTACTAACTGCTGTGCAAGGTGGGATGATGGGTTGGGGTGACACCAGAGTCCTGTCTCCCTTGGGCAGCTGGAATCTGCCAGAGGCCGTCTAACCATCTTCTTAAGGTGAGGTAGACCTCCTCGTCCCCCACCCTGATGACAAACGTGTACATTATCATACTGCTTGTTCACCTCCTCCTGAGTAACTTACCTCTTGTAGCTAAACTGAAGTTCTTTTGCTTTATTTAAGCACTGACTCTAGTTCTTCATTCTGGGGACGGAACATTTGCTTCAGCTGCCTTCACTCACTCATTGAACGTGTGCTTACTGCGGGAGTACTATGTGCCAGGTCCTGTGCCAAATAAGCGGTGGTAAGGCGGTGAACATGGTCCCTGCCCTCACGGAGTTTCAGATTAATTGATGATAAACCAGCAAATAATTACAAACTGTAGCAAGTGAGATGAGGAAGAAAAATGAACTTATGTCAGAGAGAGCAACAAGTGGCGCGGTGGGGGAGGAGCCAGAGGGAATGGCTGCTTTAGATTTGGGGACCAAGGGAGACCTCCCTGCAGAGGTGCCATTTAAGCTGAGAGGGAGCCAAGCGTGAACAGTGTGGGGAAAAGCAGATCCAGGGAAAGGAACAGCATGTGTGAAGATGCGGGGCCGCAGAGGCGATGCCCAAATTGGGGGCCTGGCCCTTCTGCAGAAGACGTGGTGTACCCTTGGCCCTGGCTCTTTGACTTCTCACCACTGAGGAGCAGGAATTTCTCGGTAACACAAATGCCTCTTTCTGCTCCAGCAGAAGCCTACCCAGCCCTGCCGTCAGTGTCAGCTGATGGCTGAGCAGTCACAATCAACAAAGAGAGAGAGAATTAGGAACGGAAAATTCCCACCGAAGCCACAGAGGTCATCTGGCTGGGGGGACAGGGTGAGGGGAGAGCATTCTTTCTGCTCCCATTTCTCCCCACATTCCACAGGACTAGGGGTGGTATTCGTTGCTGCTACCACTACCACAGCTGTGTGAATTCCTGTGACAGGTCACAGTTTACGCGATGCTTTCACATGCATTGGCATACGTGGTCTCCCCAACGCCCTGTGAGTAAGACATACAAGCCTGATCCCTCCATTTTTCTGATGAGCACATGAATGGTTATTGGTGCTGCATCTTCCCTTCATTCCCCGTCTGTTCCCTAAAACCCCCATTATTTTTACTTCTGTAAGTTTTGTCAGTTTCTCCGCCATTCTCGCCCCTAGAGAAGAGCAAAGGGGGCGAGAGGCCTGGCAGTGGGTGATGGGGTGGTTTGTACTATCTGTGATGGGGCTATCAGTCCCTGGGGATGAATCATTACTTGTTTAGCCCAATCATGGAATCTTATCCCTGTTGATAGTAATTGGTCCAGGGATGAGCAGGAGACCCACTTCTGGCCAATGAAATATAAGTAAACATCTGGGGGATTCTGAGAAAGATTTTATTGCCTGATAACAGGAGAGCTAAAGGAAAGTATATAATTAATAATAACAGCTGCCATTTTGGGGGTGCTTCCTGGGGGCTAGACACAGGGAGTATTCTTTCTGCTTCCAACAGACTAGGAGTGATACTGATTTGTGAGGGTGTGATGCTGAGAGTTTTGGCAGCCATCTTGTGGTGATGAGGGTGGCAGAGTCCAGAATGGACAAAACCTGGTGAAGGTATCAGTGAGCAGAGTCAACCCTGGAGCCACCTATCTCTTGGCTTCTTATAAATAAGTAACACATGTCCTTGAGGTTTAAATCTTTAAATCCTTGTTACTCAAAGTGCAAGTTCTGGAACAGGAGCATCAGCCTCACCTGGGAGCTTGCTAGAAATGCAGAATCTCAGGTTTCACTCCAGACCTGCTGAATCAGAAATTGTGTTCCCAAAAGGTCTCATGTGACTTGTATGCATGTTAAAGTTTGAAAAGCACTGGTTTGAGCCAGTGTAAGTTTGTCAGATTTCTCTGAAACTCGCAGTCCAAAGTATGCTGACTAATAGTACACCCCAGGTTCAGGTGCTTCTTAGGGCTCTAAGAGCACTCATCTGATTCCCAGATTCTAGAAGGCACATGCCTACACTCATGTCTTCATGTGGGGTCTGAGCTGCAGGGTGGGCAGGTGAGAAAGACCATTACAACCCTTGGCACTGACCTGGTGATAAGGCAGGGGTGCCCCAGGGAAGGGAGAGTGGCCACAGCTGAGAGGAAACACCCAGGCCTAAAAGGAAAGTTCTGGGTAGGACTGCAGTCAGGATGCAGGGTTAGGAGACAATGACTTCCCTTTTGCTGAACAGAGTGGGCTACACAAAGGGCAGTGGCAATTGGTGTGGGAGTTGTGTGGGGAACATGATGGAATATACTTACCTCACAGGGATTCAGGGATGGAAGGGAGAAGCCAGGGTTAAAAAGAGGGACTCTGGGGGAGCGGGGTCCTACTCTCCCACCCCCAGGATGGGCTGGCCTGGCCCGGCCCAATGAAGGGGCCTGCTTTCCCTTTAGGAAGTGGTTACGGATCCAGTTTTAGAACCTGGTAGCCTTTCCTACCTTTGGGGATGCATCTGGATTTTCAGTTCTGTTCTGCACTCTAATAAGTTTTTGCTTGTCTTTGTGGGTGTCAGTAGAAGAATGTCCATTTACTTGCTCAGGCACAGCTGACTCTGCCTTGGGAGAAGGAGAATTAGTCCAGCTCCTTCGGGCATGGGAGGCAGTATCTGACAGTGCCTTTATGACAGTGTCTCTGTGTGGGACCGGGGGCACGTTTAAGTCATGCAGATTGTACCATCCATTTGCCCTCTGCCTAATGGATTGTGGATCAGGTTCCCTGCCCCTTCCCAACTACTTTATGTGGCACATGGTTTGTTTATCCTTGGAATCAATACAGCAAAGTAGTTTGGAGTATGAAATTTGCAGTCAGACACAGCTGGCTGGAACCCTGGCCTTTGCCCATTAGCCGTGAAGCATCGGACTAATTAACCTCTCTGACTCCCAGTTTCTTCATCTGTGAAATGGGACTAATAACACCCACCTCCCAAAATCGTTATTAAGACTAAATGAGAGAACCTATATCTAGCCCCCAGGAAGCACCCCATGGCAGCTGTCGTTAGTAATATTATATGTGTCTTTGGAAATAGCTCTGTTGGTAAGCCCGTGTACCAGGACTGGAGGTGTGGGCTGGGAGTGCGAGTGTGCCTGGGGAGCTGCAGGAGCTGTGCAGTGAGGAGGTGTGGGGTGTGGACATTGGAGCCTGGATTCCAGGATGGACTCATCCTGACCACCTGACTGGATGAACTAGAGAGACAGAGAAGTTGAAGCATCTTTGCTGTCCCAGAAACTAACTCCCTTGATGTGGTCCCAACCCACTCAGCTGTGAAATTGAGATCATTACCTGCTTCCTCACAGTTCCCTTAACTGGCTTCACCATCATACTTGAAACAGCTGCATGTGGGGGCGTTGGTGGGGTGGGCTGAGGACTGCCCTTGAGCCCTAAATCCTGCCTGGGGCGCCTCTGGGGTTGCTCTCTGTCTCTTGCAGTCCGCTCTCTTCCCTGTGGTTTTTCTTCTCTAGGAAAAGGCTTCCACACCCTCCTCAACCCACTCCAATGGCCTCCTCCTGGGCACACGCTGCTCATCGTCCGTCGGCATCCATTCTCAATTCCCTATTAGGAGTCACGTGCCTGGGATGGGGCAGACACCCTCCTCTGTGCTGGGGACATGACAGTAAACAAGATGTGGCCCCTCTAATTATTCAGCTGTCTGGTAGACCCTAGAAGGGGTACAGGGTGTGGTAGGGTCTGATGAGCTGCTGGGTCAGCAGTCAGCCGTCCGCTGGTGGCAGCGGCACATGGAGAAGGGAAAAGGGGCACCCTCTCAATTCCTGTGGACCCAGCCTGTTGTGACGGTGTGAGGTGGATCTCCTGGTGCTGCTACTTTGGGAGCATGGCATCCTGGCAAAGGAGCACAGGAGGCCATGGAAGGAAGGGGCTGCCCCACTGTGTGGTTCAGGGACCATGAGAGGCAGAATGCAAAGAGACTGTGAGCACATTTAGGGTCCCCTAGGGTATCCCCAAAATAACCAAGGAAGGTGTTACTGTGGGTGAAAGGGGCTGCGATCTTGAAGCCCCAGAAATCAATACATCATCAGGCATCCGTGGTAACGTGTTCTCCCATGCACTGTAGGCTGTAGAAGCCTGAGTGTCTTAGTCTGCTCCAGTTGCTGTAACAAAATACCACAGACTGGGGGACTTAACCAATTGGCATTTATTTCTCATAGCTCTGTAGTCTGGGAGGTCCATGATCAATGTACCTGCAGATTCAATTCTTGGTGAGGACTTTTTTCCTGGCTTGCAGATATCCACCTTCTCAGTGTGCCAGAGAGAGAGAGAGAGAGAGAGAGAGAAAGAGAGAGAGAGAGAGAGAGAGAGAAAGAGAGAGAGAATAGAGCTTGCAAGTGCTCCAGTCTCTTTTCCTCGTCTTATAAGGACACTAATCCCACCCTGGGGGTCCCAGCATCATAACTTCATTTAAACCAAAGGACGTCACAAAAAGAGTTACATCACTAAGTTTATCACTTTGGGAGTTAGGACTCTAACATATGAGTTTTGAGGGGATGCAAATGTTCGGTCTATAACACTCAGGAAAATATGGTTTGCCCTGCAACAGAGTCACGTTTCACATAGAGCAGAGATTCACCTTCCCCTTTCCATTTTTCCCTTTCCCCCTTTCCTGAAAGGAGATGTCTGAATACAATAGGACTCTGACTTTCTCTAGGATGTGTCTGCACCAGCATAACTTGCACACTCAGATGTGTTCAGAAGGCAACTATCTCCCATCTCCCTTGGGGGTTTCCCCAAGCCCTCTCTGCCTCAAATCCCCATCCCTTACTCAGGTGACTGGCAACCGTATAATCCAAAAGGGCAGGGATTTTTGGAACAGGATTCCTCCAGGTGACTCTCCCAGGGTTTTACCACCAACCCCCACCTCTGTCCTTTCTCCAGCCAGAGGGACTTTCCCCTCCCTACTCCTATTGGGTCCCATGATGCTAAATAACATGGTTTCACAAATGACTCAAATCCAACCACTTACACTTGACATCTTCAATTGAATTTGTAATACAAATCTTGATTCAGCTTCACAGAGCTCTTAATTGTTCTTCTCCATCCCTAACTGTCCCTCCAGATCTTCCACACAGCAATAATTAGTATCCCATTTACCCAAAACAGGAACTTTGGAGAAGTCTTTGGTTCCTCTCTTTCTCTCATCCTCCACATCTAATTCAGCAGCAAGTGCTCTTGTTGTTACCTCCAAACTATCTCCTATATCCTAGTACCTACTTTTTATGCCCACTGCTACCTCCCTAGGAAAAACCACCATCATCCTCCCCTGCACTCTTTAATGAGGGTTTTCTTGCTTATCTTCCCTCCACTCTTGCCCTGCTTCAATTCATTATCCAAGTAGCCTTTGAAAAGAGCTTTCTAAAATGCCTTATTAGACAATGCCTCTTCCAGTGGCTTCCCATGACATCTACAGACCAATGTCTTGGTGTGGCCTCCTCTCTCCTGCTAATCTACCCCTCCACCCCGCCACCTCTCTGTGCCCTTCTCCCTCAGCCTTTGTCATTTTCCTTACCCGAAACGTCCTGCTTCCAGACTACCGCATGGCTGGCTCCTTTACACTATTTTGGTTCCATCTCAAATATTCGCCACTCCTAGAGGCCTTCCTTTAATCAAATTTAAATAGGTCCCATGCCAACTCAGCCACTCTTTAGTTCATTCCCCTGTTATCTTGGGGCAATTTATTATTATCTGTGATTATTTTATTTGATTAGAGTTTGAGTCCCCTCCCCATACGTATGCTATCTCTCTAGCATTTAGAAAAATCAATAGTCAATAAATATTTGTTGAGGGAATAAAAGAATGAAGGAATGAATCATGCAAATACTTTTCAGAAGTTTTTTGTGGTAGGAAGATGAGAATAGAAGAAAAGGCTCAGTGACCGAAGAGACATTTGTCTAACAAGAACTTCCACCTCTTGAGCACTGTCTGTATGCCAGTTCTTCACATGTAAAGTTTCACTGAATCTTTGAATCTTTCACAACCCCAAGAGGTAGACACTGTATGGTTTCCACTTGTGTGTGAGAAAACTGAGACATATAGAAGTTTAAGGACTGGCTCAAGCTCACAGAGCTAGTGAATGGTGCAGGCGGGACCCTGCTCTATCCATCCTCTGGCTCTTGAGGAACTTTGTCCAGGACGACTCATATGCCATCTTTGAGCCTGGGGGAGTCAGGGTTGCCATAATGCCAGCTTGGACGATGCTAATGTCGGACCCAGAAACAAAGACGATGGTGATACTTACCTTCCGTGTTTCTTGTGGGAGGTCCTGACGCTGGGGAAACGGCAGAGACTACTCTGCTTTTCCCGGGCTTTGTACAGCAGAGAACTGCTAAGCTGCTATTACTTCTGTGAGTCAACCGCACAGATTTGAGGACAGCGGGAGAGTTAAGTGACAGTGATTTCTGAAGTGGACGAATGAAAGAAACAACCTCTGCCAGGCCAGGCCAGTTAGCTAAGTGTTGATCCTGTGAAAAGTAGGCATCTATAAATCTTCACTGAGGCTCTAGCAACTTCTCCAGCCTGGCTGTGGAGAGAGGACCAGTAGATCGAACACCCACCTTTGGACTGCCTCAGTTCTGGCTGCTGCTAAAGGCTAAGCTGGTGCCCGTGACCTTGGGAGGGG
>PVJD01010891.1:0-50188 GCA_004026545.1 Mormoops blainvillei
GGTAGACCAGGGGCTTGAATCGGATAAGCTCGCAGGACGGGTTCTGCTCCAGTTCTAAAAGCTGCCCCCCTCCCCTTGCCCCCGGAATCAAAGGTGACTGAATTGCCACCAGGGATCCGCAAGAAATGATTGACAGATTGGAGTCGAACTCAACCCGGAGAACCTGGAATGAAATCCTAGCTGTGGCACTTCTTATCTCTGTGACTCCAGAAAAGTCAGATCGTTTTGGGGGAACCTCAGCTTCTTGATGTAGAAAATGGGTAACGATAGCTACAGTGCAGAGTTGTTGAAAAGATAAAGGATATAATAGACGAGAAAGACCTGCGCATATTAGGTACCCAAAGGGTCGAGGACACGCATCCCTGGACTAGTCTTCCTGGAGGGGAGGGCAGATACCACTGCCGATGGTGGCAGGAGGCACGGAGGTGGGCTGGTGGCCTGCACCATCACCTGATAGGAAGCACACACTGCTTATAATCACCGGACCATTTATTAAGGGCTCACTAGTGAATCGGTGGCCATACGCACACATTACCCATTAGCCCAGTGAATTTTTAGAGCAAGGCTATGGAATAGATAGAATAAGCTATTCTGGTTTTGCACACGGGGAAACTGAGGCATGGCGAGGACAGGAAGGGAACTGGCTAAGGTCGCTCGGTGCACGGCCAGGACTCAAATCTGGGTCAGCCCGGCCCCAGGCTCCTGATTCCTAGCAGCTGCGCGTGGATGTGCTCCTGGGCTTCTCGCGCCTCGGAGCTGTGCGTGCGCGTGAACGCAGGCCCTCGTGCTCTGTGTCTGAAGACACCGCTTGGTCCCTCTGGAGCGGCTGCTGTTAAATTGTGCTTTGATAAGATTCCAGGGGTCTATGCCGGGGGGAGGGGGCACTTGAGCAGCGGCTCTGCAAAGCCTACCGTGGGGTTGGCAGTAAGGATTGGTTAAAACGACAGTTCAGGCAGGTCTCAGGGGAGAGGTTTCTCTCAGATATCAAAGTTGGGACCTGGTGTGTTCTCACTGTAAGGCAAGTGGTTCTTAAATTTGAATGTGCACCATTATCATCTGTGCTGATTAAATCACAGATCAGCTCAGGCTCAACCCAAATGCTGGGCTGGGGATGAGAACTTATGCCCCTCCCAAGTCCCCAGGGGATGCTGAGGCTACAGAGCGGGGGACCACACGGAGAGAACCCCGGCCGTGGAGATTTGCGGAACAGATCTCGTTTCCTTCTTTGCAGGGACCACTAAGAAGCTTAAAGACAGGCTAGGAGGCCCTCCAGCAAAGATTCCTGCGCTTCCCCTAGCTTGAGGCCTGGCTTCCTTTTACTTTTCTTACTTGCATTTTCCCATTTCTTACAATTTCCTCATTCAGATAAATGAGCAAATGAGCACTGAAAAAAACGATTTTTTTTTTTTTTTGCTTAGATTCCAGTGCTAGGCTGACACAGGATCCAAATTCCACATCCCTGTCCTCGTGAGTGGAATAACAACTCCTGCTTCATAAGCCCCTTGGAAAGATGTCGCAAGATAATGCACGCAGTTAAGTGCTTAGCACGGTGCCTGACACTCATGGCTCGATCGATGGGAGCGATTACTATAATTATAATTGGGCAAAAAAATAAACAGCTCGTGGCTGTCACTGCTCGCCATGGTCGCTCCCACGTGACTGGAAGGAAGAGAGACAGAGTGTTCTCATTCTGTGTGAGGAGGAGCCACTGTGGGGACACAGCTTTCTCTTTCTTGGTCTTTGCTGTGTATGGTTCGGCAGGAGACTCAGTGAACAACACGCACCGTGGCGAACATGACATTGTGGGGAGCACCGGGGGTCCCATTATATTGCTGTCACACTGGGAGAGGCCGACATCTCCCTGTGGGAGGGATGAAAGGTAACATGAAAGCACCAAGTCCAATTCCAAGGGCCAGATTCCAAGCCGGAGAAGCCTTCACTGCCTCCACCCAGGATCCCGCTTCCAGCTCGGACTTCAACGCTGAGTCTTTTTACTCTTCCTCCAGCGGAGCAGATGCTGCAGAGCACAGAGGAGCCGCGTGGCCCTGTGGCTCTAACTGCTCTGAGCCAGGTGCTTTCACATGCTTATTTCGTCTTCATTGTGTGTCAGCCAGGTAGACGTAGTTTCCCCCTCCCCAGTGGGTGGATGAGTAAACTGAGGCCCAGAGAGCACCATGAACTGCTGAGGTCACGCAGCGGGTGCCGTCTGACTTCAGCAAACTCTCTTACATGATGACAACGTGCAGCCCGACAGATTTGCGGCCTCGGACAGATTTGCGGCCTCGCCTCGTTCACAGGACCCACGCACCCTCCTTTTTACCACTATCATCCTCTCTGTTTATCACCGGCTCCCACCACCCTCGGCTCTGCTTGTCAACACTGATAACAGCTGGTAGATAAAATGGGGTCTTATCTGGAATAAATTCTGGGTTGCGACCTGGGAGACAGCTGTGGGAGACCAGGGAAGGGGACAGGATATAGAGTGCGTGTCAACAGCACTGTGTCAACTTTTGGTGACCTCTCTTTCCCTGTCCCTGGCATAGGCTTTGAGGTGAAAACCATCCAGATGGGACCCAGGCGACTCAGGCCCTAAATCAGAGACCATTACTGTGCTAGACTCAGCAAAACATGAGGCAGAAGCGTGTGTGGCAGTGGGGAGAGCTTTGGGCCTGGGGTCAGGAGATCCAGATCTAGCGCCCACTTTGCCATTTGCTAGAGGCGGTGTGACCCTGCATGTGACTTGAGTGTGATGCAGCCCCTGCAGACAGCCTGCCCTCCAACTTCACACCACTTGGAGGCCATACTCCTCTCTTCCATCCTCCCTGCAGCACACGAGATGTCCACGTTCTAATTCCTGGAACCTGTGTGTGTTACCTTAGCGGGCAAAGAGTGTGCAGAGGTGGCTGAGATAAGGACCTTGAGATGGGGGTTTCATCCAGGATTATTCAGGGGGACCTAAGTAAGATGTATCCTTACAATAGGAAGACAGGGGAAGACGGGACACTTGTGGAAGAGAAGAGGGCATGTGACCAAAGAGGCAGCGACTGGAGGGATGTGCCCGTAAGCCAAGGGGTGCTGGCAGCCACCAGGGCTGAGGACGGAATCTCCTCTACGGCCTCGGGAGGAAGTGTGGCCATGATGATACCTTGATTTCGGCCCAGGGTTACCGATTTTGGAATTCTGACCTCCAGAATGGTGAGGACCGATTTCTGTTGTGTTCAGCCCATCTAGTTTGTGGTAATTTGTTGCAGCAGCCACAAGAAATTAATACACATCCCTGCCTGCCTCCCACCCCGAAAAAATTCAATTCTGAAAGCACTGACAAGTCACATAGATTGTGCTGGAGGTTTTGAGATGAGGAAAAGAGGTCACAGTGAACACGATGTAGCTGCAAATTACCCAGACTCCACGTCAGAGATCTGTGTCCTCCCTCGTGGCTGAGACCCTCGCCTTGTCTCTGTAGAATCCTTCCGTGACCCTGGGTGCCCTGGGCAGTTCATCACTGCCACCCTTGGGCAAACAAAAGGACCCTCCTTGGAACGGAACACTCAGAGGTGGGGGCCAACAATGAGTAAGAAGACACAGTCTTTTCTCGGCCATAAGTAGATCAAGTATGGACACTAGGGTCAAGCAGATCTGGAGCCCTGTCCAGGCTCTGTCCCCCGCTCCTGGGACATCATGACCTTTGGGCTGGTAGTTCTTGACCTCATCCATTAAGTCGGGGTAGGAATAACTACCTCTTAGGGTCACTGTAAAATTAGGAAAGGCACCTAGCCCTGGGTTTGGCATATTGTCATCACTAAGTGATCATTTTTATTAGATAATGATGCTTAGGTTAACTGAGCCCTTACTGTGGGCCAGGCATCTTCTAAGCTTTTCACAGGTATGAACTCACTTATTCCTCACCTCTGCTCTGTGAGACGTAAATTGTTATCCTCATCCCGCCTCACCCATGAGAAAACAGAGGCATGGAGACTACATAACGGGTGGAAGGCGGCTGAGGCGGGCAAATGGATCCACACCAGGGCCGTGGGACTCCAGAGGCACCCTGGGGGTGAGCGAGATGGGTGCCCGGTCGGTCGAGAACCCACTCTGGGATCTGGATGTGTCTGGGCCTGTTGGTGAATGGGGGCAGTCCCTCCATGGGCCTCGGCAAGGGGACCTGAGGACCTTCCTGAGGGACAACACATCCTGGGGGATGGAGCTCGTGGGAGCAGCTGGGCAACCAGGGCTGCGTGGTGGCAGACGCTGGCATCTGAGCTGTGTCCCGGCGCTCCTGGTGGGAGCGGGCGGTTTCCTTGAGGAAGCAGCGCTTCCGGGGCGGGGGAGTGAGCCTCAGGAGAGAGAAATAGCTGATGGCGCACTGGTCGCTGAGCTTTGCAGAGAGTCAGCAGAAGTAGGAGCCAGGGAGTTCTGAGTTGTGACCGTCAATGAGGCCTCAGGGACACAGACTGGTGAGGTAACAGTTACCGATTTAATAAGTGTTGTGATGAAGACTAAAAGAGGTCACGCATGCACATTAGACATGTCACATGGCATGCCACGCCCAGGTCCTCACACTGCCCAATCTACAGCCTGGGAAGAGAGAAAAAAACCTGAGATGGCCAAGTTCAAGGCATTGGAACACTGGGCTCCTCTCTTCCGCCCTAAAATTGGACCCGCCCTTACTTCCTCCTTCCCCATCTCAGTAAGTGGGACCACCTGCTGGCCACGTTGGACACCTGCTGGGTCCCTACAGGTCCCTCACCCCCACCACTGACCAGCAGCCATGCCCAGTTGATTTTACTTCCTAACAGCTCTTGAATTTGTCCCTTCTCCCCACCTAATCACCTCTTGGCTATAGCAGTTTTCTCTGAAAGTCTATTGACCTGGGTCGCCCCAGACTCTTCCCTTCTGCCTCCTGTTTCTCACTTCATCTGCCCTCTGACGGCAAACCAGAGTTGTTTTCATGAAACACAGTTCTCATCCCCTGTCCCCCTTATCAGTGACACCACTGCCCATATACTGAAGTCCAGGTGCGTTTGCTTGGCGTTTAAGGCTCTGCCTGGGCTCTGCTTATCCTGCGGTCCCAGCAGCAGCCCTGGCCCAACCACACAGGATTCTTCTGTGTGCCGGGCTCTCCCCTGCTCTGTCCTGGCTCACACCAGCCACTCACTGGGACACCCTCTGTCCTGTCACTGTGTGCTGGACTCCCAGCACAGGGCCTGCCACACAGCAGGGGTTGGATATCAAACCAGTAAATAAGGTAATAAAAAATGATCAAGGAGTCTGAGATCAAGATTCTCAGGCGAGGCAAGAAGAAGCTTTTCGGTCGGCCCCTCCTTCCCGCTGAAGGTGCAGTTTGGACCATTGAGGGTCCCCTTTGCACCAATTCAGCTCAGCAGAACCCCAGCAGACACTTCGAGTTCCTGTAAATTACTTTCCTGCTATGACTTGTAAGCCGGGTTGCCAAGCAACAAGAGGGGATTTGGGCTTTATAAAGGGCCTCATCTGCACAGGATGCACTCAAAAGATGTCCTGGAGCAGGCTGTGGGCAGGCGGAACCCCACTCGCTCAGCCCCTCTGCCCTGCCGGGCACCCGGCTCGCTCACATGCCCGGGGCCCCTGAGACATCGGCTTCTGAGATGCCAGCCTGACTGGCTCACTCTGGGGCCAGGAGAGGAGGGAGAGCTCGCCAGCTGCGGGACCTGTGCAGGACCCTGAGACCACGTGCTTCGGGGTCGGGAAGCTCAAGGTTTGCAGTCCGGAGCTGGCACTCAGCCGTGCGCCCTGGGAAAATCCTTCTGCTTGCTGAGTCTGGTTTGCTTCCCTGGTCAGGGCAAACACTGAAACCCACTTGCCAGGGTCTTGGGAGGCTTCAGCGAGGTGAGGTGGTAAAAGGCTGCTCTGGGTTGCATGGGGCAGCCCAGGACTGGTCTGGCGCCATCCTGGGCTCTGGGAAGCCACAGCACTGGGTTGCCAGATGTTGGCAAGAGCCCTGCGTGTGCCAGCACTCAGCGAGGGGACCACCGGGGGGACCCGGGAGAGAAACTGAAGTTACTTTTGGGAACCTTCTGTCACCTATCCCAAATGGTAGCTGGGTGGATGTTCAACTTCCCAATTTCCCTCCAACGCTAAAGGTTTTCTCAGCTACCATTTATGGGGCCTCTGCTACAAGCCAGATGCCCACCTCATCCTCCCAAGCAGCCTATGATGAGGCTGTTACTGTCTCCGCCTGCAATGAGACCTGGCTGTGGCTTTGAATCCAGGCCTGTCCGGACTGCAGCTCCCGGTGTGGCAGAGTGGGGAGGGGTGAGCGGCGGAGAAGTGCGAGGCCAGGTGAGAGGGCCACTTCTGTGGGCCTGGGTTGGTCCCAGGGTACAGGGTCCTGAGATAAGCACTTGTTGACCCACTGGCCCTAAAAGCAAAGGACATGTCTACGTATCCCGCAGGGTCTGATCTAACCTTTCCGGAGTCTGTGAATGAACGCATCAGAGAAATGTGTGGGGGCGGTGGGCAGGGTGAGGCCCCTGAGCTGCTAGGTCTCCCAGTTCCGCACAGAGGTAACTGCCTGCCCCATCCAAACAGGGACAGTCCTGGGGGAGGTCACTTGACGCTGACCTCAGCTTGGTCCTCGTGACGCCATCCCAGTCTCAGCAGCAGCCTCTCTCCCCTGTTGCCTGCTTCCCTGCCCCCTACCAGGGCCACGGCCCAGCTTAACTCCAGACAGGCTGCACCTGTTCGAGGACACCTTCCTGGATGCCCGAAGGCTGCATGGTGGCCCCTTACTGGGCTGAGATGTCCCCGTCACAGCCAAGCACACGTTCTGACTGCCTGGGTATGGGAGCCCCGTCCGGTCCACAGTGAGGAGTGCAGGGCAGGGGCAGGGGCGGGGCAGGTGCCGAGCAGGGTTGCTGAGAGGGGGACGAATGTACCCTTCCTTCTCTGCTCTCTGCACTGCTAACGTATTTATGGTTCCTGCCCCTACCTGCCCTCAGATTTCATGCCATTTCTTTCTTCCATCTCGCATGACTTTTTAATACAACTTGTGTCCTACTGGGATTAAAAACTAAGAGGAGCCCAAACAGCCAAACTGCCTTCTCTCGAGGGAGGGCAGTGGGGCGGCAGCCCTGGGTTTTCAGGGCGGAGCCGAGGCCAGGCCACAGTTTGGCAGGATGCCCTCCTGTCTCCCAGGTGAGGGGCCACCTTCTGCCTTCACCTCCCATTCTGTCTCTGGGGATGGCTGGCAGCTGACTGTGGTTCTGATCCATTGCTCCCATAATTACTTCCAAATGCTGTTTTCATGAAGCCATATTCTCCTCCACACTGCTGTGGTTCCCAGTCGTCTCCCTGCCACATGTCCCATGAGCTCCAAACCCTTTGCTGGTGTATTTAAGAGGAACTGCAGACCAGCCCGCAGCCCAGGTATACAAACCGGGGCAGGGCTGCTCTGGAGGGAGTGGGCAGAGACAGATGTGTATCATACGCAAGGTGTCTCGAGCTTGGCAATGGCAGGTGTCCCTTTGCAAAGACCTATGATGTTGGTCGTGCATTTGTTTTAAAGGCTGTGGAAGCTGAGGTTCTGAGAAGGGGTGCCACCTGCCCAGGGTCACATAGCAGGTCCGTGGCAGGTCACAGGCTTACACCAAGACCCTCTGGTCCTGAATCTGTCCACCATCCCCTGCCCATGCCCTCTCCCAGAAATATTCCCATCACATTACACAGAATTCCTGGCGGAGGAAAGGGCTTTGAGAACTGTGTCTGGGGGAGACGCCACAGATCAAAGACGTGCCGCAACAACTTCTCCCTCCAGCAGTGTCATTGTAATAGCCAACACTTATTGAGCACTTACTGTATGCCTGCTACTCATTTTAATTGCTGCTTCCACCTTCATCCACAGATTGATGGCAAATTTTAAGGGTGAAATTTGCTAGAAGGAGTTAGTTCTGTCTGGCCCCTCCTCTGGTGCTGCTTCGGCCTCTGGTTCTGCCTAGGACAGTGGAAGCCAGCCTCACCCCCAGGACAGCCTTATGGGTCTTTGAAGGTTTACTGGATCTAGAAACAGCCTTACTTATGGTCCAGGGGCCTCAACCTGTGCTTTTTGCCCCCTTCCTCCTGCCCACCCCTGCCCCCACCACACACGCACAGGTTGGGTAAGGAGGGAGCACGCCAAACGTGGATGGGGACCCGTCTGCACTCGTGTCCTGTTTCCACTCCAGCATCTGTCGGGACAGGAAGCCCCTTCCCCTCCGGGGCCTCTGCCGCCTTATGACCACTGCTCCTGTCAAGGGCCCTGCAGAGGTGTGAACGGCCCCTTTGGGTGCCTCCCAAGTTCCCCTCTCGGTGCAAGACTCAGATCTCCTCTTCTGCAACATCCCCAGCCGCCCTACTTTTCATCTTCCGTGGTACCCATGGCAACGGGCGGTGCTCAGGCAGGCGGCAGGCAGGTGCCCTGCCTCAGCTCGGAGTGTGTGCAGTGACTCAGGCAAGAAAGAGCGCCTGACCCGAGGGTATGGGTTCCTGATGGTGGGATAACACCTCTTCCTCCCGCTTGTAAACCCCTAAGTGCGTCCGCCTCTCTTGCTCCTTTGATCCTCGAAAACCCTGGGAGAACAGCCAGGTAGGTATTATTGTTTCTATTTTATGGGTTAGAAAAATGAGGCTCAGAGAAGGGGAGTGACTCGCCCCCGAAGACTGAAAGTGAGGAATCACAGCCGAGTCCACTTGAGCCCTGTTTCTCCACCTCTTCCTCTCTGTGTTCCATGGGTTTGCTTTTAGACGCGCGGGGCTCAGTAACTTGTCTGGGGTCACATGGCTGAAAAATGGCAACAACTGATTTTGAACCCAGAGACCAGAGCCGGATGTCCAGTACAGGGCAGGCATTTACCGAATTGGGGGTTGGGTGGCTCCCTGAGGCGCCCGGCTGGGCACCTCCTCCTGCAGATCCCTGCTGCCCACCCGGCAAGCAGCGGGGAGGGCTGGCAGCTCCCTGCTTCTCCCAGCTTCCTGGCTGCCAGGGAAGCAGGTGGTTTCCTCTCATCTCCCATTCAAAGGGCGTCGAGCTTGGAGAAGGCAGATGAATGAGCTGCTCAGCCAGGGAAGGTTTTGTTGCTAAAATACACAGTCTGATGATGAGTGATTGAGGGCTGGAGAGAGAGACTGGAGTTGGCTGTGACTTGCTCTCATCTGCAGGAGTTCTAAACAAGTCACCAGGAGGCACGAGAGAGGGGGCCACAGAGTGCGGCGGGGCAGACTGCGGCAGTGACACATTTCCTGTGGATGCCAGGGCCTTTTCTGACAATTCCGGGGCAGGGTTTTCAAACGGGTTTTGAAATCAGATTTGGTACATCTACCTTGTCTTATTTCCACTGGGCATGAAAGCTTCCCCATTTTGTCTTTTCTATGTCTTGTTTCTTCTTTTCATGTGTGGTATATATATATTTTTATTTGTTTAAATATGTATATTATTTATACATTTTACATTTTAATTTATATATTTATTTTAAATTTTTATTATATATTTATTTAAATATATGTTTTTAAAATTTCGTGTTTTTTTTCCCCCCGCCCTCTCCAGCATTGGAAGTGAGCCGCAAATTAAGTGGCGTGGGCTTGGGAAACCGACACCCACCTGATGTGGAATGACGATGTTATCTGAGGCCCGGGCTCTGCGGTGGCACTACCTCCGTGTCTGTCTGACAAGCAGAACCCGCCTGAGGAAATCCATCCCGTCAGGACTGAAGGCACTAATTGGGGCCGGTGATTCATGACCCTTTTACAGGCTCATGAATACATTCGTCTTCCAGATTTATCTCATTTTGAAAATCCATGATCGTCCACTCCAGCAGGAGGTGGTGGGGGGTGCGGGGGCGGGGGGAGACACTTTGCAAACAAAGATAACAGAGAACACTCAGCGGGGTCCCGGTGATGGGGAACGTGGCTCAGTGAAGAGGTTTCAATTAGACTGTGTGCGAGGTGGCTGACTCAGCCTCGCGGTAGGTCTGACAGCTGTTCCCTCCTGGGGTAGGGGGGAAACACTCAGGGCCCCCATTTGTCACTTCTGCCTTGGTTCGAGCCAGAAGGTTGCCACAGCTGCAAGTGACTGTCCTGCTCCTGTCTGTTACATGGGACTGAACCAGCCTACCCCCTGTTCTGTGATGATGGCCCTGGACCAAGGCCACCAGAGGCAGGACAGACCAGTGGTGAGGCGCTTGGCTGCTGGAGGCAGGTCAGCCTGGTGTGAACCTTTAGCAGCCGCTACATGAGCTTAAACTCGCCATGCCTCAGTTTCCTCAGAAAACTCACCTATAGACTGATTGTGGGGCTGAAGGGGGTGAGTACATATTAACACTGAGCACTGCCCGGGACACGGTACGTGGTCAATCAGTGTTGGCTAACAACGCTCATGCTCCCTTGCATTGCCCAACTGCTTCCCAGAAGCTCCGATCCTTGCCGTCAACATCCGCTTCCAGTCCCACTGGCTGGGGACCCTCGGGGTAACCCCCTTCGCTTCTAGCACCTGCATTTCCTGCATGCCCTTTGTCCCTAAGCACAGCTCCAGCTCTGGGCAACGCCCCCAAATCCTACTAAGCAGGCCCCACCGCACGGGGTCTTCAGACAGGATGAGAGCTTTGGGACTGCTTCCCACTGGGGTTGGTCTGCAGGTGGTTGAGGCCCAGGGGAAGGAGGGCGCTGGCTGGGGGCCGCGTAGCCGGGACCGGCTGACCTGGCCCCTCTGGCGTCACTGTTGCACGCTGCTGGATGGTGCTTCCTCTGCTCTCCTTTTTTTTTCCTCCTTGGCTGTGGCTCAGCCTGGATTCCTGGTCTCCAGATACGTGGCCTTGCAGCCAGGAGTCTGCTTTTGCAGAGCAATGTGTTATCCTGGGTGGGGCGGAGCGGGGAGACTCTAATCTTCTAGAACAAGTTGTTTGGATTACTGGCTCTTTCTGAGTACAAGAGAATGAACAAACTCTTTGCATGCTATTATACTTCCTTTCTTTGCTTTCAGAGCCATGTTCTCAGAGCCTTGGAGCTGCAGGAACGTTTCAGGTCCCTGCGTCTTAGCAGCTTGTATTTGCACGGCTGGCAGCCTGCTCTCTAGGCAGTTTAGAATGAGCTTGCAGGGAGCTCACTGCCCCACACTCACCCCTGCACACCTCCCCGTGCACACTCCTTTCCTGAGGCTAGGAGGGAGCCCTGCGGGGCAATGGCCTGATCTAAACCCACCATGCAAACCTGCACGACCTGAGGGGATGAGCCTGATTCTCTGGAGTCAGGGCCCTGGGTTCCAATCCAGCCAGTAGCTAGCAGTGTGACCTTGGCACGATTAGCTTAGGTCTCTAAGTCTCAGCTTCCCCTTCTGTAAAATGGGATAAAGATACTTGTCCTGCACAGTTAATAGGATGAGTAGAGAGCTAACACAGGTGCTCAGTAGGTGCTAGTTCCTTCTCCTCTTCCCTTTCCCCCACATTCTGGAAACCGAGACTGCTGGCTCATCACTGACTGCGCCCCGAGAGTGAGTCCTGGAGACAGGAAGGGGATCAGCCCTGCCGGGCCTGTGGGGAGCAGCTGGAGCCCCTCCCCTCCGGCATCTTGGGCTTTGCTATCCGACCCTCCCAGGCACAGTGCTCAGTGCAAACACAATGCCCCTTGCTCAGGAAACCTGAGTCTTTCCCTTGGGGAAGAGCTGATCTTCTGAAGTGGCTCGAGTGGCGCCCACGGAGTGTGGGCAGCGTGCAGAATTCGCTGCTTCTTCAGCCCGTCGCCCCTGCGAATGAGTCATTTTCACGGGTCCCCTATGGACAGAGCCGGGCTGGCCCTCTAGGACACAGCTCCTTGGCCCCACAGCCCGTGGGCTCGATTTCAGAGCAGACACACAAGTGGGTGGCGCCACTGCCTCTCTTTTGCTTGCACCCCTCCCATTCTCCATCCCCCTCCCCACCTCCAGCCTGTACCCTTCCTCCCCGGCCGCGCCATGACCAGTGAACCCCTGTCCCTTGGGACTCTTGGATGCAGCCAGGCCTGGGGAGCTGCTTGGCAGGGTTTGGGGGCCTTGATGGGGATTCTAACACACGCTGTGAGGGAGAAGGCCTGGGGCGGCTTTCGGAGGAAGGGGTGGCATTGCTGGATTGACCCGATGCTCCCTCCCATCCAGCTGTGCACGCGCTACTTAAAGCCACACGGCCAAGCGGTACCTGCTGCAGTTTCCATGAGGAACCCAACAGGAGCAGCAGCCAGTGTTTCCCATGTGTGGACACTAAACCAGGCTCTGCCTTTTGTAACTCATTGAGGGGACTGCTGTTACTTCCAATTGATACAGAAAAAGGCAACAGTCAGACAGAGCCTGTAACATGCGTTGCCCCATAGTGGGAGACCTTGTCTTTGAACCCCAGCTTTCTGACTGCAAAGCACTGTGCTCTTAACCATGTAGCCATGGGAGCGGCGGAATGCCACCTCTTTCTCCCCAAGGCCGGCACTGACCCAGGATGCTTCCTGAGGTGGCCCGCACCTGCGGCTGGCTCTGTGCATCACACACAATCCCAACAGATGGCCGAGCAACACATCAGGGAAAGGAGGCGGGTGTGTTCCTGGAGCTCCTACTACGTGCTTCATGCCATGCTGGCCCTGTCGAGTACTCAGATCCTGGCTCTGCCCATTTCTAGCTGTGTCATGCAAGGGAAGTCGCCCTTTAGGAGTCTTGGGTCCTCCACGCATAAAATGGGGAGCTCCTCAAACGATGCTAAGTGACTCCTCATTGAGCAGGAATCGTATCTCGACTCGGTTTCCTAAGGGTAATCTTGTGTCCTGTTAGACAGCCAAGGTCCAGCAGGGTTAATGGACTTACACAGGCACACGTCCCTCCCAAAGTGCAGCCGGTGTTCCCCGCTCCCTTCTGCACAGTAGTGGCTGGGGTGGGAAGGCCCCGACACAAGCTCCTGACCGGCGCTACCGTGGGGACCCGTCCACCTCCCTCTACTCCGGGAAGGAGTGACTGAGACACAGAGAGTAGGGACCCCCAGCCGGTGATGATGTCTGGCCTAATGAGGGACCGTGGGAGGGTGGAAAACATACCCGATTTATCTTTGTTGCCTAAATACCCCTTAAATTCTCCCTTGAATACTTCTAATTCAGCAGAATGTGAACAATTAGAGCGGGAAGCTATTCATAGGTGGAAGGGGGCTGATGGAATTATTTATCAAAATGACATTTTAATTATAGTGAAGAATGAGTTTGTTGTCACCGAGATGGAAGGCGGTGGTGCCAGGCCCCCACATGCCCTCCAGAGTAAATTAAAAGTGCTCCCCTCTTCATGATAACTCCATTAGGTGCTGGAGGGGCAGGAAGCAGATGGCAGGTTCCTTCCGGGAAACGTCTCTGGGAGCTGGTGCGGTGAATCCCCGTGAGGGCTTCTGCCTCACGCTGGGAGGTGTGGGGTCTCTGGGTATATGGGTGGCGGGTAGAAGCCACGTGGGTTGAGAAGAGCCCCTTTCTGCTCACAGGGGTCCCCTCCCCTCCCCCCCGCAGGGACCAGGCCACTTGCCCCCACTACCCAGTACGCGCACTCTCTTCTAAAAGGCCGTGTACGTGTGTGGTAAATTCCAGCCATGCAAAGTGTACGTGGTAAATATAAGTCACCTGATATAAATGAGCCAATGTCCTTAGTTTCCCTGGGCCCTGGCTCCCCTCCTCTGAGGCACCCAGTGTCTCCTGAACTGGCCCTGGGATAATCTACCTGTGAGCACCTTTGCAGTCTGTGCTGCCTTCAATTTTACCCGCCCGCCACCGCCATGGAGGAAAGCAGGCAGGAGTTATCGCTCAGGTGTTCCTTGGGGTGGCCCGTAGCTCCTGCCATGGCGGTGTTAAGAACGTCTACTTTGTCGTCAGCACCTGTGACCTGCCAGGCACCCTGCCCGGCGCTCTGCAGAGGTGTTAGTTCAGATCTTCCCACCAGGCTCTGAGGGTTGGATTTCTATCCCCAGTTTGTAGAAGAGGAAACCGAACTTCAGAGTGACTCGATCAAGCGTTCGAAGTCATGCCATGCGGTACCTACATTCGCTCCTTCAGTATTTCTCACCCTTACCCACGCCCACCCCCCTGTTGGAGGTGAGCAAGAGACAGGCTCTGACCCCTCAGGTGCTCCAGTCGGCATACGGGGGTCGGGGAGCAGGAGAGGGTGGAGAAGTAACCTGACAGGAGAGTACGGCGTAACAATAGTCGCCTTAAAGAGTGCACTCAGTGTCTGGAAAGAGGAGGTGCGATGTTTCAGCATAACTGCTCTCACTTTCTATGACCTTGGGTAAGTCACTTTCGTTTTCTCAGGGCTTAGTTTGCTTAAATGTGAAAAAAAAGTATGATAATACCCACCTCATTGGGCTGTGACAAGGACTGGGAACAATATTTATAAAGAAGTGGGGGCACTTGCTCAGACATTTCCCCAAAAAAGATCTACAAATAGCCAAGGAGCACATGCCAAGATGCTCAGCATCGCTAATTGTCAGGGGAATGCAAATGAGAAGCGCAGTGAGACAGCACTTCACACCCCATTGGGTGGCTGTGGTCAAAAAACAGAGAATAGTGTTGGCAAGAAGATATTGGAACCCTTGTATACTGCTCATGAAATGTAAAATGTACAACTGCTTTGGAAAAGAGTATGGCTGTCCCTCAAAAAAAAATTAAAAATAGAGTTATCAGATGATCTGGCAATTCCACTGGGTATATACACAAAAGAATTGAAAGTGGGGAGGAATCGAACATGCCCACAGCAGCGTTATTCACGACAGCCAATAGGTGGGAGAACCCAAGTGCCCCCTGACGGATGAAGGGATAAAAAAATGTGGCACTCACTATACACTGGAATATTGTGCAGCCTGAAAAAAAGAAGGAATTCTGACATACGGTACGACACGGATGAACCTTAACGAAATCAGGCTGAGTAAAAGGGGCCGGTCACAAAAAGACAAATACCATGCGATTTCACTTACATGAGGCACTTAGAGTAGTTAAAGTCACAGAGACTAGCTATAGGATGGTGGTTTCCGGGGGCTGGTGGGGGGCGGGGGACCGTTAGTGTTTAATGGGAATAGACTTTCTGTTTCAGAAGATGAAAAGAGGTCCGGAGATGGATGGTCGTGACGGTCGCACAGGACCACGAATTATGTAGTAGCACTAAGCTGTACACTTCAAAACGGTTAAGATGGTAAATTTTATGTTATGTATATTTTACCGCAATCAAAACGAAGAGGAACTGAGAGACCACAACAAGTGCTAACTTTCCTCTTATCCTTCCTCTTTTCTCTTCAACACGCTAAACAGAGCGTCCCCCACAGCGGGGGCCCCAGCATCAGAGCCCTTGGCTCCCAACTTCCAGGCTTTATCGGGGAAGGACACATAGTCAGGCGATTATCATTCCCTGTGATGTGTGCGAGGACAGGGGTCAGCCCAGGGGCGTGAGGGGTGCAGGAAGTGCACCTGGGATGTATCTGTGTGTGTGTGTGTGTGTGTCTCTGCACATGTGTTTGTAGACACACACCTCTGGTGATCTCCAGAGGGTGGTGGGGGCAGCCGACACTCCCTAAACAGGATGGCAGCTTGGCGCACGCTCCACGGACAGAGAGGTCAGTGTGACAGAGCCGGTTCCTCTGTGCCCATGCCGCCCTCTCCTCCTGGGACGGCTGCGCCCACTTCCGGGCCTGCCCTGCACTACCTTGTCAGGGCCAGTCCAAGCCACGCTTCCTCACCCGTCAGTGTGCGGGAGGGCTCGGAGGACGCAGGAGGGAGGGGCCGCAAGGTAAAAGGGGCTGGCGTGGAGCTGAGGTGCGGACGCACCCCTCCACTCCAAGCTGCACTTGTGAGAAATAAACTGTCGCCTTGCTCGGCCACGGAAACTCCGGGGCTGTTTTGTTACAGCATTTGAACTGTACTGACTAATATAACCCAGCAGAGGACCCGATCATTGTAGATAGCATTGCTTTCGGGGACGGTTGATGTAATGTCTGGATTCAGGATTAGCTGGGGACATAGGCAGCTTAGTGTGAGGCTGAAACCTCCCCCATCCCTCCGTCACCTGGTAACCCAGTTCCGCCCCCCCCGCCCCGCCCCCGCCAACACTGACCATCAACAAATCATGAATTCGACGGCTGGGAGTGGGTAAAATCACTCTGGGAATCTCATTTCTGACCCCGCACGTGCTCGACCACGCTCCCTCTGCCTGCCTCCTCAGATCGAACCAGCAGCACGTGGTTCCCCGGTCCCCGAGCTCTCCCTCTCAGGAGCTGTGTCTGACAGTCATCCGTGGCTGATGAGCGTCCTGGCTGGCAGTGGCTCTGGCCCAAACCGGGCCTCTGGGTGCTCTAGCTGGCAGTTTCCCTGGTCTCTAACGGGCTAGGCCAGGGAAGTGTGGAAGCTCCCAGTTGCCTCCTTCCTATTCACACTCCAGGTCGTCCCTACTTGCTCCAAGCTGCCCAACCTGCATCTCATCATATGAATATGACAATTGCACTGTATGCCACCAGGTCCGCTGCTCACGCTTTTGTACTTGTTATCTGTTCTAATCCCCACACAGTTCCTGGGTGTCTGAGCCATCTCATCCCTGCAGTACAGAAGAGGGAAGGGACACGCGCAGAGGTGAGGCCACCTACTCAAAGCCACGTATCTCGAGCGTGGCAGAGCCGAGGTTTGAACCTTTGACAGAGTACAAGCCCTGTTGCTCTGGATTAATTTTCAGGACTGATCTTGAAGGCCAATGGGCTCCCAGGCCAGAACCAGCCGCACACCCCAAGATAATATAAATTCGGTCACCAGGGTACCTTCACACATCCCTCACATTTGGGTCTCTACTCCCATGACACCTCCTTTGAGGGGCCTCCCCTGGACACTCTGTCTAAAATAACACCCCTCCAACCTCCTGGGGGCACCCTCCATCCCTTACCCTGCTTTATTTTCCTAGAGCATCGATAGCTCCGAACTTCTGTGTTTACTTGAGTGTTGGTGTTTCTGCGGCACCGGGGTATAAGCTCCATGAGGAGAAGGATGCTGTTTGCTTCCCGCTGTACTCCCTGCACCTAACAGTGCCTGGCACACAGTAGGTGCTCAATAAACATGTCAGTTAATTACCCGGAGACTCTGAATACCTCATTAAATTAGGTAGTAACAAATACCACTTATTTGGTACCTTTAGGTGTCAGGGGCTATGCTAATGGTAATAGAGAAAATGTTATCTCATTTTATCGACGCGGTAGGCACCATTATTACACCCATTTTACCAGATGAGGACATTGAGGGTCAGAGAGAAGAGACACGCCCAAGGCCATCGGCACGAGGCAGAGGAGGGCGAGGAGCCCGGGTCTGTCTAGCGACCAGGCTGGATGCTGAGCCTCTGGTCTATACAGCCCTTCCCCGCTCGGGCTGGCCCGGCGCTCAGCCTGCGGCTCTCTGCAGCCAGAGTGAGGCGAGCGGATAGCTTAGACAGGTAAAGCCGCTGAACAGGGCGGGCTTGCTCTGCAAAGCTTCCTGGCTCCCCTCCCTGTGTCTCCTACTTCCTTCCCCAGGGGAGCTGTGCAGGGCGGCCTCGCTCGGGGTCGAGGCCCTGGGGAGGGAGGGGGGCTCTCCGTGGGTCCTGCTCCGAGGCTACCTTTTCCCTGACTCCACCTCGTTACACGATGGCAGGGCAGCCCCACAATGAGTGAGTGACAGGCTCAACCACAAGCTGATAATTGCTTTTTTAAATCTGCAGGACTGCAAAACATACACAGAATCCCACGGGGCAATAGGGTATTCCCTTGAGGATAACGCCAGGTGGCCCCAGGAGCGGGTGTGTCAAATGTGTGGTGATGGGAGTAGGGGCACTGGCCCTGCAGCCAGACAGCTGGAGTCCCGTCTCTGGGGCTCCGCCACTCACTAGCTGTGTGGCCTCAGGTGGGCGACTGCACCTCTCTGTGCCTCAGCCCCTCACCTGGGAACCGACAACAGTGGCTGTCAGGAAGAAGGCTGTGGGTTAGACAAAGAGCCCCGCGTGAGGGCGCTGCACGTTCTTGGTCTCTTGGTCCCTCCTTGACTTTCAGCTCTAGGCACCATGTTTTTTTACATTATGAACCTGAAAGGTCTAACTCTCCAGGAGGTCTCATCCTGGATGCCTGAGGGTGCCTGAGGGTGGCAAAGGGGACTTTGCAAATGTGATTAAAGGGTTTCGGGGGTGGGGAGATTAACGGAGATTATCCAGGTGGGCCCACTGTCCAAGAGTCCTTATCAGAGGCAAGAGGATGACAGAGAAAGGTGATGTGATGGCAGGGCAGAGGTTCCGAAGAGGGAAGAAGGGGCCATGGGACGAGGGACATGGGCAGCACCCAGAAGCTGGCAGAGGCAAGGGGCAGTCTCCCGGGGCCTCCAGGAGGCACGCGGCCCTGCAGCGCCTTGATCGTAGCCCCGCTCAGCTCATTTCTGATCTCTGAAGATAACGATTTTGTGTTGTTTTATGCTACAAAGTTTGAGACCATTTGTTGCAGCAGCGATAGGAAACCAATGTCTTCTGCCCATCCCTGTATCACACAGCTTGTTGGTGTTCTCCAGAGCATGCACCTCCACTTGTAACGACACGTTCGTCGCTAGTCTGTCTTCCCCGCGGGGCTGTGCCACACTGCGTGGCCCCTGCCGAGCACAGTGCCGGCACAGAGACGCTGCTCGGTGAATGGCTACTGGGTACACGAGTGGATGTCCTGTCCTCGCCCTCAAGCAGCGTGTGCAAGCAGTGCGCCACCCTGCTCAGGGGGGTGCCAACTCGTGGGCTGCGGGGGGGACCAGAGTAACAGCGCTGCCTACCATCTACCGAACGTGTGCTCGGACAGGTGCCCGGCTAAGCACTTAGGAGCGTGGCTTCATTCACTCCTGCCAAGAGCCCTGCAGAAGATGAGGGACAGAGGCCCAGACTACGAGAGATGAAGTAACTTCCCCAGTCATGTGGATGGGTAATTAATTTAAGCACAGCTGCCCGGCTCCAAAGGTCGTTTAATTTCTGTTGTGACAAACTGCTGCCCCGTGATTTCTAAGGCCCATTCGGGCTTTTATATTCTCACCTATTGTCCCCTTCCCCCGCCATCGTCATCCTCGTCATCACCACATCATCTTAATCACAACGTCTTACTACAGCGCCAATATACACGCCGTGTTGTGAAGGTTACAAAGATGTAACCTTTAATAATGATAATAATAATAATGTATTATTATTGCATTATTGCCATTGTTTATTGAGCCCCATTATGTGCCGGGGACTGTCCCAGACACTTCCAGGCATGATTGCATTTAACTCACATGACCACTCCATGGGGTAGGTATTAATTATGCCCATTTTATAGGTGGGGATGCTGAGACTCAGGGAGGTTGACCAGCTAGCCCAGCAGGGAGGGGGAAAGTTGGGACTCGAAAGCAGATTCATTTGCCATCAAAGGCTGTGCGATCAACTACTATACTTTCCAGCCTCCCCAACTGCCGGGTCAAGGCCCTGTACTTGCGAGTTGCTGTAGGAGACGTGCAGAAACACCAGCTCCTCCCACGCAGGGCTCAGAGGGCGGGGTCAGGGGATGAAGAACTCCCACTGACATGTGGGAGGTGGCCCAGCTCCTGAGAGGTGTGCAGGTGGTCCTGTGAGTGCGTTCCGTGTGAACATCTGCCATGAGCCCCTCGGCGAACGGCCCTGTCTACCCCAGGAGGAACATTTAATGTCAGCCGAGTTCCAGATGCTGCTGGGTGCACTGACTGCTCTGGTAACAACAGACCCACCTCTGCCATGGGGGTGAGGGGCGGAGGCTGACACGCTCATGCATACCACAGGCCCGGTAATGGGCAGAAACGGCGTGTCTGGGGGACGGGAAGGTGCAGCTGGACATCTCTGGGCAAGGGGTGTGTGGAGCCACTGAGGCTGAGAGGCCGGAGAGACGTTGTGAATTCAGTACCCGCTAGGGCTTTGTTCAGGAGCTGGGAGGTGTCAGGGACGCACTTGCGCCTGATGAGGGGGAACACGGCGGAGGATGTGAGAGGACGTCCACAAGCCACATGCTGTGGATTCACGCGTCCTTCCCCTGTCGGGTTCAGTGCCAGCTCATCCTCTCACTCGCGGGTGCTCTTAGACAGAACGTGTCCCGCTCTGGGGTTTGACTCCCCCTCTGACAAGGGAGGGGGTCTTTCAATGAGATATTCTCTACAGACACTTTGACCTGTGAAATGTTCTGGCTCAATTAAGCCAGGGGCATGGAGTTAAAAGAGCAAAGTTTGAACTCAGGTTTTATTTTTTAAAATGATTATGTTTCTGGACTTACTGCTCAATAGCTGGGCGACCTTCGGCAAGTTACTTTGCGTCTGGAATCCCAGTTTCCCCCCCTGTAAAATATAAGATACTAGTAGCTCCTGCCTCACAGGGCTGCGGGGGTTCAAGGGGCTAACGGCTGCGGAGGGTTAGCCTTGGGCTGGAGACTGAGAGCGCTCAGAAATGGGGCCGCCGCGGTCACGGTCAGGAAACCACAGGCCAGCTCTGCACCGCGCTGCCCATTTGCTCTCTTTGGGAAAATGGGGGGATGTTAAGACCCTGGGAAACTGCAGGGAGGACTGTGGGGCGAGGGAAAGAGAGCACCTGGGTTTCTCTATTACCGCTGATTGGAGCCGAAAATAAAGCTGAAATTCAGCTAGAAAGGAAGGAGCGTGAGTCACTGGGGAAAAGAGCCCTCCGCCAGCCGCCGAGGTCTGAGTTGTCTCTCCGCGTTTTCCTCTCCTTGTCACGGTGACCTTCCTCTGCCGCGCTGGGCGCCTCCCCTCCACCTCCCACTAATTGCAAAGCTCTCCAAGCTGGTCCTTCAGTCTCCTCAACTCCTCGCTGACAGATCCGGGTGTTAAATGCGGCTTTTCTTATATCATTCCCCTGAGCCCAAACCTTCCACGGCTCACAGATTTCCAAGGTTGATATTCCAAGCATTTCCAAGTTCAGGTCCCAATCTCTTCTGTCCCTCTTATCTCTCACCATCCAGCCCGGCCTCCCCAGGGCCGCAAGCGGCCTCTCTCGCTTCCTGACTCAAGCCGCTTCTCTAAACCTGAAGAAACAGTCCATGCGCTCGTTAATTTATCCACCCAACAGAAGAGAACCAGAATTTCCGTGAAGCGCAAGGTCTAGGGCGCGTGGCATGGCCCTGGTGCCCCGCAGGTGGCTGCTCCCTGGTCTGGCGCCCATGACAGACATAACTAGTAGATCACCGAGCTTTTTTATTTACCAAGCTCGGATGCTGTGTCAGAATTCTCAAAGCAATTCCTCAGGCAGCCTCTGCTCAGCGATGGAGGTGACACAACGTGCATAGCATCTTCGGGTAGTGGGGTCAGGCAGATGGGGGCTCCTGCCCCACCTCAGTGCCAACACTTACCCCTGCACGACGTCAGGCTGGCACACACCCATTCTGGGCACCTATACCCTCAATGTTAAAATAAGGACAATACTTTTGACCTCACAGGGCAACTGGGGATTTGAGCTCAGGAATCCCGCAGGATGACATTTCGGGTTTTCTCGCTGCCCTTCCACCCACCCAGGCTCAGCAGCCTCCCTGCCTCCGGCGGGGGTGGGGGATGCAACAAGAAAGCCAGAAAGATGTTCAGTTCACTGAGCCTCCAGGGCCTAAGCCTAGAAGATCATTCTGTGCCCCAAACAATAGATCGCAAAGAACAGAGGGGGTGGAGGGAGGAGGTGGAGGAGGCAGGGCTATTCTGGCCTCGGGCTAGATAAAGCTTCTCTGAACCTGGGTGAAAGGACAGGAGAGCAGGGAGATGCTGGTGGTTGCTGAGGGGTGGGGAGGAAAGAGAACCCTAAATCAGTGTGGCGGGGAGAATGCAGCTGAAACACAGGCTGGGCTCGGGGTTTCTCTGAGTGCAGCCCAGCACGCGGGCAGCAGAGATGTCCAGGAAGATGGGCCGAGACAGCTGCCTCCCACTGTGCCCAGGCTGGGCATGGTGCCCGGAGCAACGGCAGCTCCTGAGTGCTAAGGCCTTAGGGTGGGACAGGCGGGAGGCAGGGTGACTGTCCAGGAGGCATGGAATGAGGCGTCCGCCTCTGCTGAGGTGGATGAGGACAGGAGACCCCCAGGCGTGCCTGGTTTTCCCCTTCTCCATCAGCTGGAAGGTTAGTTCCAGGGTCCTTTCAGGAACAAGAGACTCCCAAAGCTTGCCCAGGTCAACAGTCTGGGGCGGGGGGTGGCCTATGTGACCCTGGCAATGTGTTTTTCCTGGGTGGCCCCTGCTGCTGACGTGTCGACAGCCTGGAAAGACACCCACATGCCGGGCGACCAGGGGACGGATGCGATGATACAATGCTAGTCCCGGTTCCCGCTTACTAAGCCAGCGCCAAGCATTAGACTGTGCTCAGTGCTGTACTTACGTTTCCTCTATTTCTCATGGCAACTCTAGGACGGAAACGCTGATCCCTCATTTTACCAATTAGCAAAAAGCTCTGAATGAACCTGCACACGACCACCCAGGTAAGGGGTAGGGCCACCGGCCAGGGCAAAGCACCGAGATGTCACCTGTAACCTGCTCTATGCTGTCTGAGCTTAAGGTAGCTGTGCATCTTTTTCATTCCCTTGGGGGATTAATCGTTATGCAGATGTCCTTGAATCACGCTCATAAATGATGTGGCTAAAGCCTCCTCTCATCTCCTATCTCTTCAGCAACATCCATGCCACTCTTAGAGGACTCAGTTCGCACTGACATCCAGGAAGTCACTGAGACGGACCAGCTCAAAGATGCCGAACCCGTGGCACACAGGTCGTCACCTCCCCACCTGTGCCCGAGGCAGCCGTCAGGAATGAGGCACAGATCTCATGTCCACTAAACCCACTAAACCCAGGTGTGGCCCCAGAATCCTTAAGAAGCAGCCCATCCGGATACCATGACCAAAGAACTAGAAGCTGGCACAGGCGAAAAAGGTGATGAGTAACAAGCACAAGCTGCCAGTTATCAGCGTAGTGATGGGGATATAACGTACAGCATAGGAAGTATACAGTCAGTAATATCGTCATAGCTATGCCGGGCACCAGGTGGGGACTCGATGTATTGGAGCGATCACTTTGTAAGGTATGTAAGTGTCTAAGCACTGTGTTGTATGCATGAAACTAATATAATACTAAATGTCAACTATAATTTAGAAATACATTTTTTAAAAAGGCAGCACAGGAAGTGAATCCTGTTTGCCGCTGCCGGATGAGAAGATGGCGGGGGTCCTTCCTGCTCTGACGCTGTGTGAGGCGGGTGTGGCAGCGAGCTCTGGACATGGGAGCCCCGACTCCAACCTGACTGGGCCACTCGTGACCTGGGGCGATGGGTCCCTATCTCAGTTTCTTCACCTGAATCATTTAGCTCAGTGGTCCCATCTGTTTGCAACAATCTGTGATTCCTGGCAGATTACCTGGTGGGGCCAGGAGGTGAATGATCTCAAAGAATCTGCCCCCAAGGCCAAGGAGACATCATCTGCGAGGAGTGACACCTACCTTCTCAGGAAGGTGAGGCATTTGAATTACAACAGAAAGTGCGGCTGGAGGTAGAGCTCCAGAGAATCACTAGAATCCCATCAACTCAGGATCCAGAAGAACTCACAGGTGATAGGGTCATTTGTACCTGACACTGGAGACCCCTCTAAACTCTGCCCAGAGAGAAGTTGCCAAGTCTCTGCTTGTACGTCTCCAGGGACAGATAGATCCCTACTTCCCAAGGCAGCCCGACCCTTTATTGGACACATCTGAGTGTCTGAAAGCTTTTCCTCACGTGCTGGCATTCCCTTACCTCCATGGACCTGTGACGCTTGTGCTCATATGGGCCCATCTCATCCTTTGCCTCTTGATCTTCACACACTGGACGTTAGTGTTCATGTCTGGTGCCCCTTTACCCCTGCTCAGTCCCTGCCATGAGACTTCTTTGTCCCCATGCAAAGACCCCCTCAAGTCCTGCCGCTGGTCCCTAAACCAGGCTGTCCTGTGGGTCCGCACCCTGCACACGCCCCGGGCTGTCTGTGTCAACACCCATGCAGCCACGCGGGCGTGCTCTGCCACCGCAAGTGGGCAGTGGAGACAGTGCGGCGTCTGCGGCTCTGGGTCCTGAAGTCAAAGGACTTGGGTCTGGACCCCCACGTTATGCGTCCTGGCATCAGGGGCTTCCCTGAACCTCAACTGCTTCCGCAGGGAGTAAGAGTAGTAACGGTACTTGACTCAGGAGGTTGTTACGAGCCCTGAGTGGGCTAAAGCATGCAAAGTACACACAGGAAATGCTCCATTAATATTAGTTATTACCACCTCGTCTTTCTAGAGAGGGTGTTTCTGTTCATGTCAACTAAAGAAATAACTTCCCAGCAGCATTTCTAAGAAAGATCCCTGGGGGCAGTTGTGTGGGTTTTATCGTGGGGCGTGGACCTGTGTGTGGTGGTGGAGGTGTGTCGGGAGGGCGGCACACCCAAGCGATGCATGGCCAGGGAGCCAACAGCCCTCTCTCCTTAGAGGCTCAGAAAATCAAATTTAGAGCAGAGAAGGCGAAACCCTGGCCAGACAGAAAGCGCCAGGCATATCTATGAATTTGCAAGAAACTCGTTATTTTACGTTTTTCCTTTCCCACTTAGGGCTGCTTATCCCAGGGCATTTAGGAGCTGATTCGAGGCGAAGTGAGCTGGCCAGTAATGAGCTTTCTGAATGCCTCCCCGACTCGGGCCAGGATCAGAGAGGCCGCGCGGGCTGCTGGGCTGTTGGAGAACGTCAGAGAGGCAGAGAGCGCGGCTCTGATTCCTTGTGAGCTGTTCTAAGCCCTGGCCCGGCAGGTCTTCCCGCCTCCAAGCAAGAAGCCAAGTCTGCCAAATCTGGCTCTGAGTGGGAGATGAGGAGCCTTCAAGTCCCAAGGAACCTCAACAGGGCTGTTACAAGAACCTCTGCCTTCACTTTCATGCCAGGGAGCCCAGCAGAGCTGGGCAGGAGCAGAGCCCTGGGGGAGGTCTGCCATACCCCGGAGACGCCATTAACTCATGGCCTTCCAGGGCTGGGCCAGCGGGAGGGCTTCGCAGTGACGGGACGTGCACGCAAAAAATGCCCAAGCATGCTTGGTGACATTGGCAAAGGGGGGTGGGAGGCAGGGCCATTTTTCTGGCCTGTCTGGGGATGTTCTTGGTACGTTTTCCATTGCTGAGTCTCCAGATGTGGTCCACGGACCACCTTCACTGTAACTGCTTAGAGTGATTTTAAAATGCAGACAGATTCCTGGTTTGCTCACCAGGCCTGTCAAATCAGACTCAGGGGGCGAAGCCTAGGATGTTATGTACTCAGCCCTCTCAAGAGGTATTTCTCTTTAGGGTTCGAGAGCCATTGCATGTAGGTACAGGAATAGCTGTGATGTACTCAGTCCATTCTGAGGCTGCCGAGGCTCTCAGGGCAGACAGGCTGCACACAGGGAGGCAGTGAATATGGATGGAAAGCGAGCAGAGTGCAGACAGATTCGTACCTGGTTTCTAGTCCCAGCTAGGTGTTGTATGCTGCTGAGTATTGGGGTGGCTTGTTACACAGCACTACAGTGGCAACTGCTGACTGGTACACTCACTCTGGCCCTTTCCAGACTAGCTCGATGGGCCCCACGCACGGCTCTCTTTCTGCTCCTGAAACGTGCCGAGCTTGTTCCCGCCTCGGGGTTTTTGCTCTTGCTGTCCCTTTCTTCACTATCCCTTTCTTAATGTTCGTATTCTAGCTCCAATATCCTGTCCCCAGAGAGATTCTCCCTGGCCAGTTTAAGTAGACCCTGCACCCCCAACCCTCCTTATGTCTTTCACGGCATTTATCATATTTTGAAACTTACTGTCCATCTCCTACTTTAAGGTACCTTATCGGTCACGTTCATCGCTGAGTCCTCACTGCCCAGAACACAGCCTGGCATACAGTAGGCACTCAACAAATATTTGGCGAATGAGTACAGGCACCAGTTTTCCCAGCTCCCCATGTCTTGGGGTACCGCTGCTAGCTCTAGGGTGATTCTGTCAAAGTCTTTTGATCCGTGGCACCCAGAGATCTCTGTCTGGTTTTCCATGATTCTCAGTCCCCTCTGAGCATCCACTGGTGTCTGAAAGATTCCTCTAGGTTTCTTTCTGCCCTTCTCATCCCGTTGGCTCCATGAGGGTGGGAACCACTGGGCCCCCAGTGTGTAGAGCACTATGTGCCTAGCACGCAGTGAGCACTCAAGACACGTTTGCTGACTGAATGGATAAATAATAGAATATACACTTTATCCTAACAATTCTACGTCTAGCAATCTATCCTAAAGAGAATTACATCTGTATAAAGTTGTTCACTGAAAATTTTTTTAGGATAGCATAATATTGTAAACAATTGTAAGCAAGTCTATCAAGAGGGACCTGATAAATACGTTGTGATGTGGAATAACAGGGAATTTGCAGCCAATATAAATGAAGCTCTTGATATATGTGCATTTAGGTGACTTTCAACTGTTTTGGAGTGCCATAAGTAATGCTGCTTGGTCACCCTTATTCTTAAATACATAGGCTCATCTCTGGTATGTCCTTGGGAGCGGTCCCTAGGATTTGAATTATTGGGTCATTGGATGTGAACTCTTCTTAAAAAGGTCCTGCTTTTCCTAAATATACCATGTGGTTTCCAGACACCAATCAACAAAATTACTTAGAGCACCTGAGAGAACGCAGTTTCTTTGTTTCTTTAACTTGAACCCTTTTTAATCAAATGGAAACAGTATTGACCTGGAGTCAGAATTAACCAGGGAGACATTCTGTATGAAAGGACTCACTTAGAATGAAGACAACTGCATCATATGAGCTCTGACATTCACACGCAACAGACACGTAAATGGATTTCTCATTGCTCCAGCTTTTGACTCAATGTATCCAGGCAACAGAAGTCTGGATTTAATAACAGATGTTCGCTGCATAGCAATCACCGTATAATGCCAGGGTAGACTAAAACAGCATTTTATCAACCAATAAATGTGCTGTTTGCTTTATTTTACCATGTTGTTCTTTAGTTCCCTTCAAAACCGAGAGGACAGATTGAGTCGCTCGGCATCTGCTGGGAGCAATATGCTTGGCTTCATTTAAAATGAAAAATCAGGTCTGTGTTTACATTTTTCACTAAAGCCTGGGATCTGATGTGCTCACGCTCCCAACGGGGCTAGCCAGAGGGGCTTTCAGGAAAGTCTCAGGGGCGCTGGGGCCGAAGCGGGGAGTCGGCCACCCTTCTGGGAAAGACATATGGTGGCCCTTCCTTCAATCAACCCCACCAGAGGGAGGTCCGGATCTCCTTCACCCGCAGACCCAGCATTGGCAAAAAGACCCCTGCTGGGTTCCTTTTCACAGCCAGCAGCTTTGAAACAAGAGTCTACTTTGAAAAGGCCAATGTTTGAATAACAACCCATGCGTGTGCCCTGTAAATTTATGAATACACGCAGGATTTTCAAAGAAAAGAATAGTTCCACAGGGGTAGCCAAGAAGAATGGCATTTTGAGTCCATCCAAGCTGACTGACATGAGGCTGGGGAAGAGAGAAGGAAGTTGATATGTTAGGCATGTACTGTGTGCCAGGTACCAAGCTAACCCTTTCTATTATCTCATTTAATGACCACGGTACTGGCCTCACTTCAGTGGAGGAGACAGAAACTTGGGGAGTCGAAGGCACCTGACTTGCCCAGGCAGCTAATCTATGATGGACAATGGGGGCAGGACAGAGGTCACTCTATGCTAATGGGGGGTGTGAGTGTGATGTTTCCCAGAGACGCCTGCCACAACAGCTCCCGCACGCTCTTTGGGAACCTGCTACTTCTCCATGGAGAGGCGGCATGTGTGGTCCCATCCATCAGGCCAGGCGGGCTTTGTTACAATACCTGCCAACAGGGTGCAATGGAGGTGATGCTATGTGACTTCTGAGGCTAGATCATAAGTCGGTGACACAACTCTACCTTACTTGCTGGAATGCTTGCCCTTGAAGCCTTTGGCTACCAGGTAAGCAGTTAGGCTGCCCTGAGTCACCATCTGCTCGGGCCTGAAAAAGAAGCCGACGGAGAAGCTGTGTAGACAGAAAACAAGACTCCTGCCTGAAGTTCTCATCTGACAAGTCAGCGCTGCTGTGCCAGGCACATGACTGGGCCACCTTGAAAGTGGACCCTGTCAGGCCCCTACTGACTCCACACGGAGCAGAGACTGGCCATCCCTGCTAAGCTCTGCACAGACTGCAGACTTGTGAACAGAATACATTTGTTTATGGTTTTAAGGTATTACATTTAGAGCAATTTGTTACACAGCAATACTAACTGATGCACCAGGGAACTCAGAAGGTGATTAAAAGATTTCTTTCACTCTCTAATCTTCATCGCCTAGGTAAAACTTTTCAGTAAAAGAAAAAGTGTTTTCTGTATGATACAGTGAATTATAAAGAAGAAGGACTGTATAGAGAGCAAGAGCAGAGAATAGTTTTTGAACACGTTTGACAATCCAGTATGGAGTCACTGTTGGCCATGACATACGTCAAGTACTATGTCAAGACTGAGGTAATGGAGTGTAAGAGAAATGCCCTTAGGAGGGGTCTGGAACACCCAAAAGTCTGCTCACTTGGATAAGGACGCCATCTGCGTGCGAACGGTCTGCCCGATGTGGGCTGTAAGAACTCAGAGCCCCAACCATGCGACGCTCATGCTTGGCTGTTCCAGGGGTGACGCGTGGAGCCCAGTGGACTGCCATTCCACTGGACACGTAGAGAGGAAGGCCGCTCCACACCTGGCTTGAGGCTGACGCCCGCCTCTCTCTCTACCTGTAGACACTGCCAGTGGCCGGGGATTTTACACTGTCCCTCTGCTCACATCTGTCGTGTAAGCTCCCCCTTCTGTGTGTGACCTATGTGTGACTCTACTGGCTCACTGGGGAGTCTCCCCCTAATAAACCCGGCCTCGTGGGATGACTCCTGTCGCGATGCTCCCTCACTCACGACAAAAAGGCCGATTTTCGTTAGCAGTGCTTTCTCCACCACCTGGCCCCACAAAGGGACGTCGGGCTGGCATTATGCTTCTAAAGGCCTTCTGAGGAAAACTGGGTTCCCTTGGTCCCGGGGAGTGAGGATGAAGGGAAAGGGGGCCGAGTGGGCACGAAGAAAGCCCGCGAGGGGCAATGTCGAGACCCTTGTGGCAGCAGAGCCCGAGGAGTAGGCAGCGGGGATCGGCACACAGAAACGCAGTGTAGACACAGCAGCGATTTCGAAACTGGCCCCTACCCTAAAATGAGAACCTGGTTCCAAGTTAAGCTTTGGGCTCTTATTTAACACTTCCCTCTCCCCTTGGGTTGGGGTAGGGACCTCCCTGAATACCCAAGACTGAGTTTTCTGCCAGATGGCAGGTGGGAACTGAGACACAGTACACTAATTTAAAGGTCCAATGTAACTGATTTTTCTTGCATCCATTCCTCCTCCTTAAACTTGAATAACATATGCCCTTTTTAATAGGGAAAAATTTCGGTAAGTGTTGACTCAAATTATTTTTATCATAATGTTACTTATATATGCACACATAAAGCTAGGTATAAAATCCTGATGGTTATAGCTCTTACGGCGCTATAAGACAGAAAGAAATTTCCAAATTAAACACACATAAGCCTGCAAACCAATAAACTTCATGTTAACACCATCCATTTAGTGCGAAGCAGTGGCTGAAAGCGGAATTGCTGCGAGCAGAGCGGCTCTGGTGTGGCGCCGCCATCTGCGCTTCGTGAGGCCTGCCTTTGGGCCTCTCGTCTCCTCTCTCCTGGAACTACGAGACACATGTATCTGTTCCCATGCAAGGGTTCTAGGTGCTGGAATTCTTCTCTACTTATTTTTCTTCGTTAGCTCATGACAATAAAAGTAAAAGCCCCAAACAAAATCGTCAGGGTTCCCAACTCAGCCGGAAGCCCCAGTGCAAACAAACATGGACACTGTGCATGGAAAAGGGGCCACCTACTAACCCTGACAAGCTCAGAGACCTAAAGCGACCGCAGAGGGTGGTCTGACGTGAACACTTGCAACTGACAGTGAGGCATGGCGAGTAGTCTCGTCCTAGGACAGTATCTCCCTCAGCGAAAACCAGTCTTTTACCGCAGCTGTCCATTGTCTTTTTGCATCTGTGATAATGATAACGGACCTTTGGAATGTCAGGCTGATGCCCTTTCTTCAGACCCCTCAGGGCACAGCCTCCCCGCAGAGCACGAGGCCGCAGAGTGCCTCCTGCCAGCCATCCTGCACCCACCGATGTAGAAGGACTGTATGTGTCCGTCCATTTTCCTCTTTGCCTGACCTCAGAGACTTCCCCATTTCTCCTGCCTCCCTCGCCTACCACCAGTAGATTTCGGGTGACCCCTTGGTCCCCTCTTTTGATTCTGATGTGTACAGTAAGTGGTGAAACGGCCCTTTTCTGGAGCATTTTCTCAAACTGTTGAGATTTGGCTCCCCAACAACTGTCATTGGTTTGGCTTAAATAAACCCACAAAAATTCTCTGCAGGTTTGGACGTTTCTTACACTGACAATACTGAAGTCACACGGGACAGCTCGGGGGTCGGTGAACTTCCTCGGTCAAGGGTCAGAGATGACGTGTGTTCGGCTTTGCCGCCCACATCGTCTCTGTCATAATGGCTCCCCTCTGCTGTCTCACTGCGAAAGCAGCGAAAGAGAACATGCAAACAAATTAGCCCTGCTGTGGTCCCATAAAACTTCAGTGGGCACTGAAATTAGAATTTCATAAAATTTTCATGTCACGCAATATTCTTCTTCTTTTGATCTTCCCCCCAGTGACTGGAAACTGCAGAAGTCATTCTTGGCTCCTAAGCCATACAAATCCAGGCTGGGCACTGCTTCGGTCCCTGGGATGTGGTTTGAAGACTCCTGGCACAGCCTGAGAGGACGTGATTAAAACAGATGATCTAGACTATTCAATTGAGGTTTCCGTTATTATTGCTTAAATGAAAAGTTTTAAATTTAAGAAAGAAGTTACCCTTGAGAATTTACAGGCCCTGGAGAGTAGCTCCAAGGATCTGCGTTTGAGAGGCTGGAACGTCTCCAGAGAGCAAGCTCCAGGTCTGTTCAACAGGAAATGGGAAAATGAGCAAACATCTCCCTCCCCAATCGTGGGCAGGCGAGTAACACAGCAGGCGCATACTAAAAGCACCAGCCGCACACCCACGGACCAACCACGGAAGCTCTGTAGTAACTACCGCTTCTGAAAAACAAACAAACAAAAAACAAACACAACAAAACACAAAACAAAACTGTTCCTTGCCCGGTCAGCTTGGAGGAGACTATGGGGTCCGGGGGGCTGGTGTGAGAGAACGCCGCCTGAGCTGAGGCTGGGCCTGCCCGGGAGCTGCCTGCCCTCTCTGCTTCTTTGCTAATCAGCTCTGTGACCTTGGGCTTAACCTCTCCCCGCCTCACTGAATTCCTGTGTAAAGTAGCTACGCCGCCGGCCACCACTGAGGCTCCTCACCCTCTCCCTCCCCAAGTGCATTAGAGGTGTTATGAGGCTTAAATGAGATAGTAGACGCAATGGGCCTGACACAGTACGTGGAATACAGGAAGCCTTCAATAGGCGGCTGCCATTAATAGTCAGAGCTCTATTATTGCTTCTTGCTGGATTAGGGGAGCTTCCCTGAGCCCCGTCGGGAGATGGGGGCACAGGGGTCTCACTCAGTCTCAGGGATGGGGTGAATCAGCCAACATAAAATGCTGTACAGCGCCTGTGGGCCATGGGCCAGCCAGCAGCCCCCCCCGCCCCCCCAGGGGCTGTTCCCGAAGCAAGGCCTGGAAACGACTGTTTCTGTTACAGTCAAAACCACTGAACAGCTTGTGGGGAGGCCGAGAGGCGGCTGATGGACCGTGGAAACCGGAAGCGTCTGAGGCTACCGCAGGGAGGAAATGCAGACCACGTGCCTGCGATTTCGGCACTTCCTGTGCACCTTGCTCCTTCATGTGCTGCCTGGCTGGGTTATAAATATTTTTCCTTTGGTGCTGGGATTTGCCGGAGCCCCCAGAAGGCACTGTGAGCCTAAGAAGGGAGCATCTGGGGTGCACACTACCCTAGGCACTGATTGGGTGGGGTCCTGGGTGAGTCGGGTCTGCCTGCAGGGCGCTTTTTCCACTCGGCAGGAAAGCGGATGCAGACGTTACAATCTAAGAACCAACATGTCTCAGCAGATGTTTCATTTGGCTTATTTTGTTGTTAGGCGTGTATGATTGTGGGCATCTGTGCGTGTGTGTGTGTAGCTGAGGCAACTTTGAAAAATGTGGACATTATGCATGCAGTTTCTTTCCGGTTTCTTCTGAAAAATCAGGAAATCAGCCACATGCCTCTGGACAACACCAGGCTGGGGCTGAGGGGCCGCTGTCCCCGTGGACTGGCGCGGACTGGCGCTGGGCGGCTCCACTCACGCCCCCGCCACTTCCTTTCACCTTTCCGACAAGTAGACGACTTGGGGGTCATTTATTATAGTGCGCAGGGTGCTATTTGTCTCACATAGAGACACAGTTCTCTGTATTCACATCTCTATTAAATGTGGGGAAAATGAAAGATAGATAAAGAGAGATGTATTTTTCAAGGAAAATGACAGAAGACATATTTTCTTGTGATTTTGAAGAATGGTCCTCTGTATTTTGTATGCAAATGGCCACCTTTTCCCACTTGCACGCCTCATCTGGCCCAAAGCTAAAGCGCCCGCCCTACTCCCCAAGCCTCCAGAAAGCCCCGCTGTAGGCACAGTCTATTCAGGTAACTCCCTGAGCCAGTGTTTACCAAGTGCACCCGCTCTGCCCTGGCGCCATGCTCGTCCTTGGACTGCAGGGGTGACTCGAGCAGACAGGCTCTCTGTCCCTCTCAGGTCCAGCCAAAGGCATCGCCACAATGCACACAAGCCTTCCCAACAAAGGGCTAGTTGTGGTGGCAGGAGGAAAGCCCTAGCAGAGCAACTGGGGGAAAACACTTGTGAGGGGTCGGCACTCTTTGCAGGAAGAAGTGAGGGTTCAGCAGAGCCCTGGGGGCGAGACCGAGTGAGCTGCTCCAGGCCAGGGAGAAGCGCGAGCGGACGCAGGGAGGCAGGAGGGAAGGGAGAGCGAGAAGAGGAGGAAGCTGAGCCTCGCTGGAGGACGCAGCTCGGGGTGAAAGTGCAGGGGGCGCTGCCCAGGGATGAGATGCGTGAGGGGAGCGACAGCTGGGCTGTGATGCCGAGGCTGCTGGCGCTCACCGGGGGTCCGACATGCATGGGTCAATCCCAGGAGCCAGAGGAGAGGAGAGCCGGCCAGAGCGCATGGGCGAGGAGAGAGGGCAGTGAGCAGGCTGGACAGACGGCGGGGGCTGGAGAAGGGGCCCCTTGGACGTCCTTGCAGCAGCCCCTGCCCCAGGAGTGGTGGTGGCCCAGAGGTCACCGGGCAGGCTTCGGAGCCTGACAAAGCTGTGACATTGTCTGATGGGCCTTGGGGCACTAAGCATTTTTTAGCCTCAGTTTCCTCTCCGATAAATCAGGATAATGACAAATACCTCCCTAGTGCTGTGAGCGTTAAATGAGGCCAAAAGCACCTGGCACTTACCATAATAAAGGTAAGCTGATTTTCAACGGATTTTGGTGTGTGTTTAAAACCTGATGCCTAACCTGGGCTGACTGAACTAGCTTCCTCCCGCGAGGCATCTCCTGTGCGGAGCGCCCCCCGCCCTGGAATCAGCCCTCCCCAGCGCACGCCATCTGTCACTCTGCTCCAGTGCTGACCCGGAGCCCGGCCTGGGCCGCAGGCATAATCACCACTTCTGAATCGATTCATCCGAGCCCCTTTTGAACAGGCAGAGGAATGCTGTGATTAAAATGATTAAAAACCTGCCTCCTATTTCACAGCTTTTAATATTTGATAAGATTTTGGAAAGGAGGACGAAAGCAAGACATGAGGTCTGGCCGTTTACAATCCCAGACTCCAGCCCTCTTAGGAACCCGTGGGGCACTGAAAACCGAGGGAGACGCCAGGGACCGGGGTGCGGGCGAGAGGGAGGTAGGGAAGGAGAGCATGTGAGGCAGGGTGAGCTGGCACGCGTTCTCGAAGAGGGAGCTGCCCAGAAATAAACAGTGCGACTCTCATTCTTCTACGGTTTTGAATGCCAGTAATAATTAAGATGATTATCGTGAAAATAACGATAAGACGACGACTACAGCTGCTACCGTGCCCAACGCATGTACAGAACTCAGCTCCTTAATTTTCCCAATGATCTTATAAGGGAACATATTGTTTCTTAATTTTATAGCAAGTAGAGGCTCAGGGAGATGAAGTGACTTTTCTGGTGCCCCCCACCCAGTGCCTGGGAGGGCTGAAGTCCACGTCGGGTTGACTGGCCCCCACACTCTACCATGCACACCACCACGGACGGAACATCAGAGCAGAATAGAATAAAAAAGTAGGAGACCTCAGGCTCCCCTCCTGTCCTGGTGCATGACAGCTACCTTCGGGGATGGTCACTGCGATGGGCAGGTGCCAAGTGCCTGGGTGCTCTGGTCTCTCCCTCAGGGCCGCACATTCTTCGCCTCTCTCCACATTCACTTCCTCCCTCTCTCCCCCGTCTCGATGGCTCTGCTGGGATGTAGTCTAGAGAGCACAGCTGCTCTGTCTTGACTAAAATGATAACCTAACAAAGCCAACCGTGGCCGAGTGCCTACCGAGCGCCAGGCACTGTTCTGTCTCCCCACCCCCCCCAATACTGCGTGATGCACAACAATCCCATGAGTTAAGTACTGCCATTGTCTTTATTTGATAGGCAAAGAAACCGAGTCTCACAGGGGTTGGGAAGCGCACTCAAATAACCCTAATAGGAACCTGCACTGCCCACCAGTGTGAAAAGACAGCCTGAGGCTTCCCAAAGCGGGGGCTGGGTGGGCGGGAAGGGGTCCGCCAAGAGTGTCGAAAGAGTTGGTGGTTCTAGAAAAGCTAGTTTAGTGAAAGCCCCTCTCCCACTGTCTATAGGGACAGATTTGGGGGAGCTCGATCACCCTGGGTTGGAACAGATGTCTCAGAGAGAGGCTGGGAGGTGCCTTTGTTCCTGCCGTGTGGGGAAGGTAAGAGAACGTTCCAGGTTACCATGAGAGAGCTCTGTCTCTCTTAGTAAGGCTGCCCAGACCCCCGGGAGGCTGTGCCTGTTGGGGGAAGGGGAACCCAGAAGCCCCTGCCGGGCAAGCGCACTCACCAGTGCGGAGGAGTCTAAAAGCCACTCAGGTCCAATGGGAAAGGAGGCTGCGTGGGAACGCACTGGCCACTGAGAATTCTGAGTAAGATGCAAGGTGGAGAGGAAATGAACAAGTGCAGGCGGTATCAGAGAAAGAGCCAGGACTGGGAGGATTTTAGCTCCACGTAGGTATGACCTTTACTGTAGTCAGAGTGGCCTGTGAAGGAGACACCTGACTCAGGAGGTGGTGAGTGGTCATCGCCAGAAGTGTGAAAGCCAAGGTCGTGTACTGGGGACTTTAAGCCTAAAGAGGGGGTTTATGGACTTTAAGAAGATCCCCTTCAAACCTCAGGAGTGCCGTGAACACAGAACAGAAATCAGTCACTGTCCCTCCATGCGGTTTTAGTGTTCGGCATGTGTTTGGGACCTGCTAGATGCCTGGGAAATGTTTGTTGAATGAATGAAGGCTTCTACCGCGATGACTATGCGCCAACACGTCCCGAAACGCCAGTGAGGGAATCATGTTCCAATAACGAGAGCCAAAATCCTCTACGGTTCAGGTCATCCACCTGGGTAATCTCCGTTATCACTCGCATTTTACAGGTGAGGAGATGGAAGTTCAAAGAGCAGCAGCCGCCCGTCAGAGGTCCCACGTGGAGAAGGTGGCCGCGCAGGGATTCGGCCCTGCATGGGTCTGACTTCATAGCCTGTGCTCTACACATGGGGGTCGCCCTGCCCCTGGCTGCAGACTTCATCCCTTGCTGAGGCTGCAGACTGGTCCGGAGCAGCTCCTCAGGGAGACTTCCCACGGCGCCCGCAGTGGGAAGTGTTACCACGGCCAGATAGGAAGTATGGCGCTGCCCCCACGGTGTTTCTAGCTGGTCGGCATTCCCCTGCTTGGAGCCTCTTGGTCAGGTCTCACCTTCCTGAGAGCATTCCCTCTGGTACTGGTGGTCTCTTCTCCCCTGCCCCCCTCCCGGGGCTCCCCCGTTTACCTCTGCTCTCAACCACTGCAGGTCACCTCCACCCAGTGACCTGCCCCTGACTCTTTGGGCCTGGGGTAGAATTTTTAGGTTCCATAGTTCATGGCTGGCCCCTTGGCTTCGTCAGAGTTCTGTCCAGAGCACCAACCTGCTGAGCCCCGCCCACCACGCTAACTCTGACCAGGACCGCCCCTCCCCTGCGGCCTCTGTCCCCAGCTCTGGCCTCGCCGGTCTGTCCCCATTGCTTCCTGATCTTTGCCTCTGCCATGCTTAGGCCCCGACCTTCCGGCTGGGCTCTGGTTTGTTTCCGCCTCCTGCCTCTTCCTGCCTGGCCTCCTGGCGGCTCTCCTGGTGTGCCTGGTCCCTTAGGCTCTGTTCGTCTGGCCTCTTTCCTGCTGCGCCTCCCACTGGATGTGTGGTCTGACCTCCAACTTCCTCGCCTCCTGTCCCACTTCCCACTCGTCCCTTAGGCCACGGCGACGCCTTAGGCGTTTGGACAGGCTGATTCTCTGCGGTGGGGGGCCGTCCCGTGCACTGGAAGGTGTTCAGCAGCACACTGGTCTCTGCTGTCTAGCACCTCCTTCTGGCTGTGACAACCAAACGAGCCTCCAGAGAGTCTCGAACATTCTCAGGGGCAAACTCCCCCTCTGTTGAGAACCGCTGCCTGTCACCTGTGTGTTCCTGCCCCTGCGCCTTATACACTGTCCCCTGTCCCATGCTGTGTGCTAACAGCTCTTCCCAGTGCCCAAGTTACGGACCCCTGCCCTCCAGCACCTCGAGTCAGACCCCTTTAAGGAGCGTCCAGCAGCTTGCCGGGCTTCCTGTTGTCCGCACTCCACGCTGCAGCTTCCTGCCTCCTGTTTCTCTGTTTGTTGCCCTCCTTCTCTCGGTTTATGAATTTGCATTTTAATAACCAGCTCAATTTCTCAGGTGCGTTGGGTGGGTCATGAATTTCACGCTGCTCCACTCTCGTTAACAGCACTGCCCCCGGCAATCAGGGCCCTGTAACCGCCACCCGCCCCTCGGCCGCCGTGCTGTTTACTTTGATCCAAGCTTTCGTCACTGGTCCAGTCTCCTAGGCACCGACGCTGGTCCACGGAGCAGTGGGGACATGTCTCTGAACCACTGCAAATCTGTTTCTGGGGGGCGTGAGGCAGCCGGGTGTGTGAGGAGAGCAGAGGTGCCGAGCACACGTGGTCCCCAGCCCTGTCTTCTTCCCTCTGGTCACTGTGTGACTCTGGGTCGGTTACTGAATCTCTCAGAGGCTCAGTTCAATACAGCCTTTCTTTTTTCCTTTAGAAGCATAAATAAAAATACACAAGCGTGTAGACAGCTCAGGAAGTAGGAGAGGACAAGCTCACTCCCATAATTGCTCTCATTTAATCTTCATCTTTGTGTTGCTAAACAATTAAAAACAATGCACTTGTCTCATTTTTCTCTCTTTCTTACATATTAGGCATCTTAACACTTTACTGGGTTGTGCGGATATGAGGCTCTTGGATGTAAATACATTATCCGGTTACTCCTCCCAACAGATCAAGACACAGATATCATTTCCTCCCATTTTGCAGATGAAGAATTTGAGGTCACAAGGTCTCACAAGGACAAAGCGGTAGGGCCAGGATTATAAGCCTAGATTCCGCTACTTAAAACACATGCTTTGAAACAAATAGCATAGTGCTTCCCATACGGAAATAACAGATTTGAAAGGAATAATGTATATAAAGTGCTTAGCAGTGCCTGGCACATAAGAGGTACGGATCAAATGTTCATCCCTTCCCTTACTTACCTTTTTGGGTAATACACAGAAACTGTGAGTGGTGTTTGGGAGCAGGGGGCCTTTGTAAGTTTGCTCCTCATCCTGGCCAGGCCCTGCTGGGCTCTAGGCTCCTTTAGGCAGAGGTAATATGTGACCCTGTGCTCCCGGCAGCATCTCGGACAAGGCTTCATAAACAGGTATTGATTCCACCACTGGGGATGCCAAGTCACATCCATGGGACTCTGGAGTGGGGGCTGGTGCACTGCCCCATGGCTGCTCTCAGACAAGGGCGTTTGCATAAGTGGAACGTGCTGTCCCCATCTCTAATGAAGATACGAACGTCACTAATTGGCAGGCAGAGGCTGTTCTCTCCATGGGGATCAGAAGGGAGCAGAGTGTGCCCTGAATGCTAATTTCCTCTGCAGCCTGCACTTGGGGGCAGGGGCAAGAAAGTTAGCGGAAGAAGGGGCACAGTGCACCCCCCACACAGAGCTCTAGTCTCCGCTCCGGTTCACTGAAATATCCTGAAGTAACATTACGAGGGCATGGGATTTGGAGCCAGGTAACTTGGGTTGAGTTCCTCAATCTATTTCTTATCAGCTAAGTCAGAAACAAATTTCTCAGTCTCTATGGGCCTCAGTTTTTTCATCTGTCAAATGAAAATAAAATGGTAATAAGTGTTACTGGTGAAAACATTTACTGAATGAATGAGTGAAACCTGATGATTTTTCTAAGTAATGAGACATCAGCAATGTAAATATAAATGGCCTATTTGTTCTGCAAGAGCATAAACAGGAAAAAAAACCCTCATAAAAATAAAAAATAATGACAAACCACATGCAGGTTTCTGGGTGAGGTGGGACAGAAGCCCCCTGCCTCCCAGGGTGAGCAGTAATTTTTTGAGGTGCTTTCAAAGATACACATTTCTGAAGAGAGTGCAGATCGATAGCTCTGGGAGGGCAGGGAGAGCCCAGGAATCTGGATTCTTATCTGCGCCCCCAGCAATCCATTCCAGAGGCAACACTGGTTCAGGACCACGGCCAGCGCCACCGCAGCGCTTTCTCCCGCCACACCGCTTTTGATCTCTGGAAAGACCACAAGAGCTATCAGAGGAAAGATGCTGTTCAAATAAATGTCCTTGCCCCCAGTTTGCCCTCTAGGACCCTTAAAGACATGTCGATAACATCTGAGCAGGGACGGAATAACAAGACAAGATGGAGCTATAATATCTGAACACCCCAAGTACATGAGTGTAGTTCGTCATGTATTCTCAGCACTGGCTTCTGTGTAAACATGCAATGTGCCTTATAGAACATATGCAATTACAGAAGTTTAAAAATGATGAAATAAAAAAAAATTATTCGCAGAAGGTCAGATGGTTTCTTCCTGCATGTGCGATGACCCCTTGTGTACTGCAGGTGTGGGCAGCAGATGTTTGACAACTGCTGTCAAACATCATTGTCCTGCACCCCCTCCTTGCTATGTCACAGTGTGACGTGGCCATGGGGGCAAGGGGATGGCGTGGTTTCTAAGTGTGCGTGTGTGTGTGTGTGTGTGTGTGTGTGTGTAGGGATCATGTTTGTGGGCAGGGATGTGTTAGGGTGGGAACCTTCCATCCCAAATCATAAAACCTTCTCTTCTATAAGCTGTAGGCACACACCTTCGCATTCCTCCCAGATACAGTGTTAAAAAGGGAGACAAAGGCAAATTTTTATTGCATCACTTATGCCGAATATTTAGTGCAGATCCCCTTGCCTTAGACATCTCAGGCTGGGTGTGAGGTGTCAGGGAAGGACAGGCGAGGAAGCCCTGTACCTGGGCAGGTGATACCAGGACTATAAAGACTGTGTCCAGTGGGCTCTGCCTACCACTGCAGGTAGCTCCATCAACAGCAGCCACTGGGACGGAATTCCAATGAACTGCGCGACTGGCTGATCCAGTCAGAGGAGTCGCTAGCCTGGCTCCTTTCCCCACGGTGCCTGTGTGGTCGGGTGGTGTAAACCGTGCCCCAGCCAAACCGGGGGGCAGCAGGCTGCCAAATCGGCAGTCCGCTGCACTCTGGGGGCCTTCTAACCAAGCGTGGGGGCGAGCTGGGCGGACGGAGGAGGGGAAAGCCCTGGGCTCCTCGGGCTCTCCTACCGAGTCTCCAGCAGCGCCTGAGTCTGAGGAGTGTGGAAGGCTGTGCGTATGGGCAGAAACGCCCTGTACACCAAACTGAGAGTCTAGGCCCTTGCTGCCACGGGCCTGGGCTCCCTTTCCGGAGCGGAGCAAGTGAGCGCCTGCCTTTGGGCTGCGGTCTGCGGGAGCCACAGGACTGACCCGGCCCCACTCTGGGGAGACACCCCACTTGCTGTGTTTCATTCTCCAGCTGCAGCTGAGAGCCCTGGGCTCAGGGAGACAGATCTCTCTGTCCTACGATTCCAGGAAACTTTAAATGCAAATTTGTGCTTGTTGGAAGGACCTTTTTGAGAAAATGGAGCGTGTCATTCTCAGACACAGGAGCTCAGGGACTGGGAGATGGCATGTGGGAATGAGGGAATGGGGTGCCCACGGGGTGCCGGGCTTTGAGAAGGGCCCTTGCAAATGAGATGCACTTTCAGGGACCCACTGGGCTTTGGGAGCTGGACAAGGGAAGGGAGGCCGGAGAAGAGAACGTTTATTTAGTTATCCAACAAATGTTTATCAAGTGCCTGCTCTGTGTCAAGTGTTCTTCCTGCCACTGGGAGTGCAGTAACGAACAAGACAGATGAGGTCCCTGCGCTCACAGAGCTCCTGCGCTGGTGGCCGAGCCCCAGGCAGTCACGTGGTCCCTGGGGATGAATGTCATAATGAAGCTGTTGTGTCCCTGTCTCCATCCACTCATTCATCCCTGGTGGCTCCCAGGCTCACCCCGGCCTTGCGCTGGGCCCTCTGCCTAGAATTCCGTCTGCCCCACTTGCTCGCTCGGCCTTGCAAATGCACATTCATCCTCTGGGTTTCGGCTTTACTGGCGCTCCCCAGGGAGCCGGCCCTGGGGCTGCTGCTGAGCCAGCCGCCCCTCCTCTCTGCTTCCACCTATCCTGGCATTTGACTTTTCCGTTTGCCTTTGAGAGCATGAAATACTCCTTGGGGTCGGGGCTGAGTCCCAATCATTTTTGGCCTCAGATCCCAGGATCTAGCCTGGCACACAGTGGGAACTCAGTAGATAAGTGTTATACTGAATTGAATGGCCCACTTTCGTTGTCTCAGCCGTGTGCCAGACACTATGTACGGAAGCCTCATGGGCAGTGGAGAGATGAATCAGACATGGACTCTAGGTTCAAAAGCTCCCAGGCTGGGGGTGGTGGGGGGCTGTGATCAGCCACAGAGGCGAAGGCTTTGCACCTAAGGGAGAAGTGCACAGGTGTGCTGTAGGCAATGCCCCAAAGGGGAGGAGGCAAACGTTGCCCCTGGTCTTTGCCTCCCACGAGTCCCCTTCATACACAGGCTGTGGCCAACTCCTCCCCCATCTCTGCTCCCAGCCCGGCACCATCCTGCCATCCTCCATGCCTGGAAGGCCCTTACCGCCACCTCAGCCCATTCTCGCCCTGTCCACCCCTATCGTGGCTGCCTGGTCATCTGTAGGCCAACAGCCCCCACTGGGGTCTCTGAGGCAGGCAGAGGGTAACGTGCACTTGAGGATCTAGGGGTCAGCCAAGCAGAACGGGGCGTGCTAATTGACATTTAAATGTCAGTGCACTACATTAAATGTTATGGGTGTTTCATCGCAGCCCTCGAGGAGCATAAACACCTCTCCGGCTCCTTAATCACCACCCACATTAATTACAGGTGCCCTTTGGTAAGTGGCAACAAACCCGCCATAGGCGCCACACTCCAGCCAGGGGGCTGGGCTCCTGCCCGCCGGGTGGCAGGGGCATCCCTCTTGCACACAGGGCGTGGCCTGGCCACCGGATCTGACAGGGGACCTCCTCTTATGAGAAGGATGGACAGTTAGCGAGAGACACGCTGAGAGGGAGAGGCAGGGGGAGGGGAGAGGGAAAAGAAGGCGGAGAGCAAGGAACACGGCAAAACGACCGGGAAGAAGAGCGTCTGGCACCAGGGGACACGGGGCAAAGGCAAGGGAGCCGCGTGAGGCGCTGAGGAGGCGGCCCTGCGTCGACACACGTGCTGATAACCGCAGGCCGGCGGTGACAGCTTAGGCCGGGATGACAGAAACGATGCTTGGGGATTACAGCAGAATTTTGAAAATAATGTGTTTCTCTCTGCCTCTCAAATTTGTAAAAGGCATTTAGGTGGTAAGAGGGGAATTAATCCGGCCTAGAATGATGGTGGATGCTGCCTGGAGGAGCGGTGGGGATAGGGGAAGGGCCCGGGAAGAGGGCTCCCAAGAGAGATCAGACGAGGGGCCAAATAAAGACCCCAGGCAGCTGCGCACTAAGCAGCACGTAGAGCGAAAGCAGGTCTGGGGTGAAGGAGCACATAGGGGTCACTGTCGGTCTTTAATGCTCATATTTTACAGGTGGAGAAACAGGCCCTGAGAGGAGAGGAGACCTGCATAAGGACACTCAGCCTGTCGGGGGCTAACAAGACACAGCTCCGTGTGTCAGTCTAAAATTTCCGGGTTTTAAATGACTCCTGGATTTATAAGTGCTCCGTTTTATTTTATTAGATCTGTGAGTCACAGCCAATGCCCTTAAGGATTCCTGTTTGTGCTTTTCCAGCTCATTAAAACATAATAATAGACTTGGGGACCATTAAGGTTTCAGTTCCCTGAGTCAGCACTCGGCTCTCTCTTTCTGGGAAATGCACAGGTGGGTTGGGTGGCGGCCCCCAGGGTCGCTCCCTGCTGGTCCCAGGGGCTATGCAAGTTGCTGGGAAGGCAGCTTCCCTGACAGAGCGGTCAGGGTCGCCCTCAGAGTCCTCCTGCCACCTCGAGTGGAGTTGCTCTGTCTACTCTCACCTCGCTCTGACCTTTTCCTGCAGGCGAGCTTGGAGTCTCACCTGTCCAATGACACAGCTGGAAGGCATTTTTTTCCTGAGGTCCCCACCAGCTTGAACCTTCGAATATTAGATGGCAAGGGTAGTTTAAATAATGAGCATCTTTGAGCATGGTGCTTTACTTTGAAGTTCATGGTCACAGCCACGGGGGCAGGGGATGCGATACACCCATTTTATACAAACTCAGGGAAGGAGGGGCACTTGGCTAAGTCACGCCGCCAGGGAGAGGCAGGGCTGAGCCCATGTCAATTTACTAGGTATGACGTTCTCTCCTAAAGCAGAATGTCCATTATTTGCTATCAGGTAAGACACAGCTTCAGTGCTGAATGTGGAAAGACCACAGTAGGCATAATAAATGTTCACAACTATGCTAGGTGTTTTTTCCAGTACATTACTTATGTCTCTCACTTAACCGTAACAACTTCACGCTAGAAAACTCAAATTAAGCCCACATTTCACACTGTGACTGCAACCCACCCCAGGCCATGATTTGACTCCTGACTACTTACCCAACTTTATGTCTATCCCTTTTTTCTCCCTTGCTTGAGCCCAGACACTGTAACCTCCTTCCTGTGCGCCTCAAACATGTTCCAGCCCCAGGGCCTTTGCACAAGCTCCCTCTGCCTGGCAAGGCTCTTCCTTCTGATGGTCCCATGGCTCAAATGCTACATTCCAAAAAGATCTTCCCTGACCCCTACCAGCACATCTCACAGTCTGTGACTGCTTGTCCCAGAGAGGACAGGACCGACGCCATTCACTGCTGAGTACCTGACCCCGAGCACAAAGCTCGGCACCTGGCAGGAGCCTCCGTCAGTGCTTACAGCATGACCTGCCTGAGGAACGTCTGGGGCAGGCAGGAGAGGAGGGGGCGAGGGAAAGATGGCATGAGCTACTAGCATGGCCTGCCTGTCGTCGCTCCCCCAGGTCACATACCTCTCTGGGAAGGCTCCACAATGCGCCTATCTTCTGGAGAGAAAATTGGGGACTGGAGTTCAAGCACACTCATTCCAAAAAGTACTCTCCATGCCCTAATAGCGGCTAACATGTTTGAGCACTTGCCATGTGCCGAGTCTTTCAAAGCACGAATTTACTGCATCCTCTGACAACCTGGGGGGATCCTATTCACAGTTCAGGAGAGGGGCCCCAGGGGTGTTGAGTCACTTGGCCAAGGTGTCGCAGTTGGCCAGGGGACTGCATGCAGAGCTGGGATTGGAGCTGTGGCCGGCTTGCCCTGGAGTCTGTGCACTTCACCCCTGCACTCAGCTGCCTCTCGGGGAGACGGAGGGACCTGTTCGAGGTCCTGCAGCCGGGACATGGGACATGGGAACGCTGGGATACAAGCCCAGGTGTGTCCACCTCCCGAGGCCGGCTGACACAGGCCATTTTAACAGGCAGCCTCAGCACCCGGAATCCGGGCTGCCGGTCAGCAAGAACTCCCCATGTGGCAGCGGGAGCCGACTGCAAGATGAGGATCTAGAAACCTGCTGCAGTGAGGGGTGGGGTCCCCGAAGGGCTCCTGCCTTTCCTGATCACAGCGCAGGCTCTGGAACAAACACCCAGGACCTCCCCTCGCAAAATGAGCCACCTGTGGGTGGGGCTGGATGGAGACATTCGGAGGAGGCGCTTCAAAGTGCCAGAGCTGGGCAGCTGGCTGCGGCCTGCTTCCGGGTCCATCTGCCACATACCCCGCCCCTCCCTTCTTTCCCTCTGCCGCTCCTCCCTGGCACCCCCAGGCCCTCCCCCAGCTCTGTCCTTGCCTGAGGAGGAGGCTCCACCCATGGGGAGCAGGTCCCTGACCAGCAAGAGGAAGGGAAGTGCAGACAGCCCCTGAATGTGCTCAAAGGGCACCAGCTGGCAGTAATGCCAGAGCCTGGGTGACAGATGGCACACGATGCAGGACTCCAGGAATCTCCCCAGATCGGCAGCTCTGAGGCATTCCTCGCCCCCTCGCCCCGAACCGTTTCCTGCAGCTCCTCTATGGGGAACTTGGGAGTTTGGGGAGCACCGGGACACAAGCAGTACGGAGGGAGGTTTTAGAGCATGCGGTTAAGACAGCCCGTCAGACTGCCTGAGCCGCGCCCTCCTTTGCTGTTTGGCCCAGGGAGGTGGTGTGATGAGCCTCACTTTGCTCGTCTGTCAAATAGGGATAATGACGCCTGCTTCCTAGGGCCTCGCTAATTACATCCATTGATGTGTTTCATGACGTGCTTATTATGCATTTTGTGCTCAATGAAGAGTCAAGGTGTTGCTACTGTCATTGTGGGAATGGGTCAAAGGTTCCCAGCAGGCTGGTCTACATGGGCCCAGCCTCGCCCTGCGCTGGGCCAGGAGGCCAGGTCATAGGGCACCTGGAGGCCAGGCTGGGCGTGGGTAGTGTTTCCTTCCCATTACCGTTTCATCAGCGACTTCTTTCCCTGCCTTGTATTTCTGTGCCCTGAATAATGGGACAGTCTCGATTGCCTGATTACTCACAACTGCCAAGGCCATCCCAATTTTCCCAAGACCTCCCAAGACGCCATCCAAGTTCATTTCGCGAGGATTTGGAGACCCTGTTGGACAGGTGAGCACCACCTCACCACAGCGCCACAGGACGGCATCCCTCGGGAGGCTGCGTTGCTCCTGACATGGCCTGGGCTTTCCAACAGCCGCCCAAGGATCATTTGGGGCAGAGACCGTGGGGGGCGGCGGGGGGGTGGCATCTCCGGGACACAATGCCACCAAGTAGAAAGAGCCAAAGCTGCAGGGACAGTTGGCCCTGGCTTACAGACCGGAGGCCGCCGCCACATGCCGTGGGGCCTCCCCCGTCGGAGTTCATTTCCCCACACAGGATGCCAATGCCGGCTTGGCAGGGCTGTTGAGAAGGTCAGACACCAGACAGGCACACCGCAGGTGCTCCACACATGCTGGCTCTGGCGTTTTGGGGGCAGTGGCTCCCACCTCGGCCCTTCTGCCCCAGAAGGTGCTCCTTGGCAACCATTTCCCTAGGGCGCGGAGCAGGGACCCGGAGTGACCGCCAGGATGCTGCTGCTGACAATCGCATCGGCGATACCCTGAGTCATGGCCGCGCTCGGTCTCGGCCGAACGGGTGAACCAAGGCAGGCAGGGTGCTTCCTGGCAGGCCAGCGCGGAGCCTCGGCCCTCCTGTGCTAAGATGGGGCTGAGGAGGAAAGCGAGTCTGCCTCCACCTGCCAGCGACGAGGGATAATTACAGCACTTGTCAAAATAAGATATGGAGACAGAGCCTGTTCCCCGCCAGCCGGCTTCTCAGGTCCCCTGGGAATCCCTGGATTAATTAAATACCCGGTGCAAAGGCTGGGAGCTGGGTGCTGGCCACACGCCTGGGTTAAAAGTCCACCCCAAACGGAGCCAAGAGGAGCACGCCCCGCGCCCCGCATTACCGAGGAAGCAGGTGGGGACGAGAGAAGAGAAAAAGGAGAAGGAGGGATGAGAAACACGGGATAGACAGACAGACAGAGCCAAAGGAAGCTCTGGCTGCCCTAGAAGGGATTAAATGGAACAGGAGAAGTTCCCAGCTGAGAAATTTCCCAAATGCTTGCAAAGGCCTTTTCTCTCTTGCTTAAGAAAATGAAACTCACATCCTTGAGTTTGGCCATGTGGGTTGAGTCCCATTTGGGGAAGGGTAGCTCAGCGGCCGGCCCGAGCCTGGCCTCCCAGAGGCATGCGAGGCGCTGGGTGAGACATGTCCTCTCCCTCAGCCATTGTCCACCTTTCCTCTGGCCCCTCCTTAGCATCCTGGCCGCAGTTTGTACCTAAGATCATCCTTTAATCCCTCTAGAGACTAGCCGGGCTTGGCCGCAACATTACATAAGACTTAACTAAAGTCCTGAGATGACGACTGGAAAATGAACACTGATCTTACCTTGAATCTGGATAAGCCGGCATGCAAAAGGTAGCCTCCTGTTAGATCACTGAGCCAGAGGCCCTCCTGGCCCCCCCTCCTCTCCAGTATAGGCTAGAGGTGGGTGGGGGGGCTCTCGAGCCAGCGTCTTGGTCTAGCTAGTGCTTACATGTATTTTCTGTGGGACACACAGCTTTTGAAAAATAGGTAGCTCTACATGGCACGGGCAGATCCAGGCTCTCGTGCAAAATCTGAAGACCCGGTCACACAGGGCCACATTCCCACAGGCTTTTGAATGAGCAGCCGAAGCTCCCTTTAGACAAGACATAGCCTTGCCGGTGTCTGGCCTTGTCACCCTGGTCTAGACCCTGGAGTGTCAGGGCTAGAGCCCTAACACTGCCCTCCTGCACTGCCCGCCTGCACTGTCCTAGGTATTGAGTCAGTCGTCAAATCTCCTCACGGGTTTTCTGACGGGCAGGGCGAGCCCTGCTTGCTGATTCCTCTCTCCGTCCCCTCACTCATGAAGTGTCCTGGGCACTTTCTCCACTCCAGGTCCCGTGCTAAGCCTAGAGACAGTCACCCCACACCCACCTTCTCCGTCTGCATTCCCTACGTGAGGCCCCCTCCTTCCGCGTAGGGAACTGTCACTAGGAATGGTCTCCCTTCGAGGCTTCCCGTGGGGTGTCCTGACTGTCACAGACCCCAGGGTGATAACTGTGCTGGGAACTACTCAGCAACACCGCGCTACACAGTGTGCGAGACACGTGTTAGTCGGCCGGGCCTGGTGGGGGGTCTTTCTATTGTTTTAGCTCGTGGGTGACCGAGGGGAGGCGGCATCGCGTGGGCTTCGAAAGAGCATGATTCTGGGCCAAGCTGCCCGGGTTTAAAGCCAGGCTCAGGGCTATGCCGGCCAAGTTATTTAGCCCCTCTGGGTCTCGGTTTTCCTTCCCTGTTAAGTGGGATCAATGATCGTTCCTAAGTCATGAAGTGGTTATGAGGATTGACACTTGTAACGTGACAGGGACACAGGGAGAGTTCCAGTTAAGGACATGACTGACAGGTAAACAGGAACCAGGGATCCATGCAAGTTCTGAGACACAAGTGTGGTAGTGAGATTCCAAGGCCCCCTTCCCTGGTCAGGATTTTAGGGTCCATCTGAAAAAGGTGGGTGTCCCTCCTGGGGCTTCTGTATCATCCAGAAAGTGCCTACGGGGTTCTACCCAGTGTCTGGGCCCTAGGAGGTGCTCATGGGGTTACATGTCTTCCACCCTCGGGCGCGGGCCTAGAAGCCTGACGCTGGGAGCGTGTCCTCAGCACACCCTTGGGAGGAGCTCCCTGCAGCTCCTGCAGCCCAGAGCTGAGGGTGATGTCATTCACTGGGAGCCCTCCAGGGCCAGCTGGGCTCCCAGGGGAGGTGGGGAGAGAGGGCAGAGGTGGCCCCTGCTTCTTGTCAGTGCCGGCTCTGCCGTGGACAGCTCCTGACTGCCTCTCTGGTCCACCCCACCGCTCTACAATTCTGTCTCCCTACACCTAAATTTTGAAAAACATCCCCCGGGTGCCGGACCTTCCTGCTCAAAACCTTCTAGAGGCTTTCCTCCCACTGTAGAGCATGGCCCTTGCTCAACTCCCAACTGCCTCTTCAACCGCTGCCCTCCTCTCCTGTGGCCCGGCCATGGCTGCCTCCCTTCCCTTGTCTCTGCCTGGCCTGTGGCAGCCTGCCCTCTTCCCCCAGGTGTTTATGTGTCGGCCCCTTCCTGTTATTGAAGCCGCGGCTCTCTAGCCGCCCCCTCATGTTATCCTCCTCGCGTTCCCGTTTATTTCCTCTGTAGCCCTTATCGTTGGTTTGCTTCCTTGATTGTTGTCTGCCTCCACCTGCACTAGTGGATCATAAATCCCACGAAAACAAACACTTGGTTCTGCTCTTTCGCATTCAGCTCTGTATCCCTGCCCCCCAGCACACTGCCTCATACACAGCAGACTCTCAATATTAGGGAAATCAACGTGTGAATGAATGGATTCATTCCTTCCAGAGGCCAAGAGACATATCCTGGTCCCACCCAGGGCTGATGCTGCACCAAGACCTCCTGTGACAGATGGTTCTAATTTTAATACATTCCTGAAGGCTCAGAGAGTGCAGTGTTCTTGATCTATGGAGCGGAGGGCTGGGTCCCCGCCCTCCCGCCCACCCCTGACGGCCCCGTGAGCAGGCACGCAGGGCCACCCACACACGTGCACATGGGCACACATACCCACGTACACGTACACCTCTGGAGAACAAGTGAGACCGTGAGAAGGAGAATGAGGGTTAGCCCCAGATTCCCCTGTATACCAAACCTGGTAAAGCTCAGGTTCAGGACCGTCAGGAGAAAAAAGTGTGGGCAACTCAGAACCTGTGAGAAGGGGGGATGTGGCCCTGCACAGCTGTCACTCCGTGGGGGCGCACTGACTCTGCGGTTTCGGGGTGACTACCTGCGTGCCTCTGGTGTTCTACACAGAGAGAGGCTGGACACACTGGGAGTCCCATGTGCTGTGTGCCCTCGAGCAGTGCCTGCCAGGGTGGACGCGGATCGTGTCAGCCCTGGGTGTGGTGAACGCCACACAGATAAATGCAGAAAGCATTGCAGGAGGCCAGGCAAAGCACATTCCAGGCCATTCCAGGGTGGAGATCGGGCCTTGATGGGTGAGGATGTGTTTTGCTGACAGACAAGAAAGAGTAAAGACAAGTGAGGGGAGGAGCAAGAGAAAGGCACGCGGGTGTTAACACACATGGCGTGCCTGGGGCAGTGGGGTGAGTGTGGCTGAGCAAAGGATACATGGGGAGGAGGACAGAGATAAGGCTGGGAAGGGGGCCGCGGAGAGGCTTTAACCCACGTGACACCAGCCAGCACCTGGAGCGCAGCCCTCGGGGAATCTTTGCAGGCTGCTTGGCAACGGACCGCTGTGGTCAGACTCGAACTTTAGGACGATTCCAATGGTACAGGTTGGGCATGGATTGCAAGGATGAAGTTAGAGGCAGGCAAGTGAGACCAGGGGGCGGCTGAGAAAAGACTGAGGCCTGTTCCAAGCGCTATCTGAGGGGCAGACTCGCAGTTCCTGGGGGCCACTGGGGCCTAGTGTGGAGTGAAAGGAAGGAGCTGAAGATTACGGCTACTATCATCATCATCCTCACCCTTCCTGTTATCCCCGTCACCATCGCCACCACCGCCACCATCACTGCCATCGTCGCCATCACCGCCGTCATCACTCCGGCTGACGTTTACTTGGCTGGGATGGCGCATCAGACGCTGTGGCAGGACCCATTTTAGGAAGACTCCTCAGGTTCCCCGGAGATTCCATAAGCCTTGAAAACCACTTACTTGCTCACCTGTCTTTCCTGAACTTCCTTTCCTTGATAAACTCTTTCTTCTGTTCCAGAACCGA
>PVJD01010892.1:0-50197 GCA_004026545.1 Mormoops blainvillei
CCATCATCCCAGCCTTCTCTAGGCTTAGCATCCCAGGATGCTGACACAGTAACCAGGTCTGTATGACAATGTCCTTGCACTTGATAATGCTATCCTTTCCCTTCACGCAGTCAGCTTCTTGGATGGAAACACCCCCAAGTCTGCTATTGCTCCTTCAGTGGCGGTGTCTCTGGAGTTGGAAGAACAGGACTTATTCTCTTTCAGGGGGAGTAGGCTTCTGCTCGATAGGCCTTTCAGAAAGGAGCCTATATATCTTTCTCAGTTCTGTGCATGTTCCAGCCAGCTCAAGTCAGACCTATTGACTCTGTTTGATTCAGCAACTTTAGGTTCTGTTTAGGCCAGATGGAAAATCAGTCCTGGAAAAACGAAGATGTGAAAAACCAAGGTAGAGAAGGTCATCCACCCCCTCATAAATCTAAACACACTAAGTCCATTGAAGGACTTGCCAGGAAAATGCTATTTTCAGTTTTCTCTGTGGGTTCAATTTATCTTTACTGCTAAGTAGTCAGGTTGAATTAGATCCAGAACCTGATACAATTCTACTCTTTTTCCTTGAAGGAAGTTACCCCACCTTGCTGTCAGGGGTTGGCTACACCTTCCTCAGGACTGGCTTTCCCAAGTGAGGAATCAAAGCAGATCTTCCTTTTAGATATCTGAATTGGGGGTCACATAAGTTTCCCTTTCCCAGATAAGTGAGTGATTTTCTCTTCTCTGCTGCATCTCACTAAGATGAGAAACAGTTATTCAGGATTGCGTGTTACTTCACTGGGTTTTGCTTTTTGAAGAGGGCAGCTTTTCTGCACCTTATGATCTTCCTTGGCCTGAAGCACAGCCTCATCTATCATCCTGACCATTCAAGTTTGGAGATTTCAAAGATATGCAATAGAATATAGTACAAGGAAGGACGCACCTGTCCAGACTACTTGGATGGCCAAGTTAACCTTAGTGTCAATGAGATATTGAAATAGTCATGGGAATACCCACACCTCCACAATATTACCACAGTTCTGCATAAAGGTAAAATATACAGTGTTTTAAAAACATTCTCCAAGCTTTTACTAGCAAGAGTCACTATTCCAATCCCAGAAAGATGGGAGCAGAATAGAAGAAAGAAGTCTAGGTGTATTTCCCATCTGAATGACAAAGTAGCAATCAATTTGAAATTTTCCACATAAAAACTATTGTTTCCCCACATTGGTTGCATAAAAAAGGACAGGTGTCCTGAGGCAGATCCTTTCAGGACAGAATGAGAGAAACCCCGCCTTCAAATTCCCTGTGGTAGTCTTACCACATAATCACAAAGTCTTTGATACACCTTCTTTCAAGAGGTGAAGCTAACTTCCCCTCCCCTTGAGTGACCTGGATTTAGTGACTCACTTCTAATGAATACAGTATGGCAGCTGTGACTTTGCGCCACTTACAAAGACAGAAACATAAAAGGTACAATGGCTTTCTCCTTGCTCTCTCCTGGATCGCTCAGTCTGCAAAGAGCCAGTTGTCAGGTCATGGGAACACTTCAGCAATTCCATGGAGAGGCCCGTGTGCTGAGGAACTAAACTCACCTACCGTTAGGCAATGAGAAACTGTGACCTCTCACCAAGAGCCATGTGAGTGCACCACACGGGAAGCAGATTCTTCAGCCCCAGTAAAGTCTCCCAATGACCCATCCCTGGCCAACATCTTGACTGCAACCCCATGAAAAACCCTGAACCAGAGCCACTGAACTAAGCTGCTCACAAATTCCTGACCCATAGAAACTGTGAGATAATAAATATTTGTTTTAAGCCACAACATTTTAGAGTAGTTTGTTATGCAGCAGTAGCAGTTAATAAATTCTTCCTTGGGTAACATTTCATTTATGGTAAAAATTTTATTATATGTGTTATTTATGATATATACATTTATGTTTAATGGTTAAAAAACAAAACGAAAACAAAAACAGAAAACAACCTAGCCAGCTGTCAAAATAAATTATTAGGGCTGATAAAATAAATTATTGTACCAGTTTGTGCCTGAACTGTCTGAGCTTGACCAGATATGGTCAAGGAACTTGACCATGTTTCTAGATAATTTAGTGGAGATAGCCAAATACTTCTTTATGTGTGTCACTTGAGTGGACAAAGTAGAAGTGGGGTGCAGGTTTGTCAATTCCACTTCATTACAATAGCTGAGTTAAGAGGATATTGTGATGGTTTTGCAATATGCCTACAAATTCTTTAATACCCCTCCCATTGAGAGCAAGCAGTCCCTGCCCCTTCCCATGGAATCTGGGCCAACTACAGCAACTTGTTTATAACCAGTAGATCACTCAGTCAACAGTCCCAGCTGAAGGCTCAGCCAAAAGCCAGTATCAACTGCCAGACACATAGCAATGATACTTCCCAATGATTTCAGCCCTCGCTAAGAAGTCACTCCCAACTATCAGGTACCTCCTACCTGCCCCCACGCTTGAGTCTTCCAACTTGAAGCCCCAGGTATCATGGAGCAGATGTGTCCTGTACAGATGTTTGTCTTACAGAGTTCATGAGAATAAGAAAATGGCTGTTTTATGCCACTGAGTTTTGGGGTAGTTTGTTACATAGCAATGTAACATAGTAAGTAGAACAGACACACTGAAACAGTTTTTCTTCATCTTTCACTTTAGTTAGAAACAATCCAATTTGGAGACAAAAACGAATTAGCCAACCGAGTTTAGATAATGCCCTTTAAAGGCCTTATTTGGGGCAAACTGTAAGGGCCAATAGGAGAGTGACAACATAAGAGACCAGGTGAAGAGACAGTGTACAATTTTTGCTCTGTTGCAGTTTTCTGCAAATGCATCTCTCTGCAGAGAACATTAAAAGCTCATTAGGCAGTATATATAGAGAGGGGGGTTAATAAAAATTTCATCTTTGAATCTTTACCCTACTTAAAAAAAATGCAATTGTAAAAAATTTCAAATGAAGAAATACAGAAAATAATGAGACATTTATAGTTACCACTATTACCCAACTCCAAGGTTAACCTTTTTTGGACATATTTACTATATATCCATTTTTAAATAAGAAATTAGCTGTTAGATACATCCCCACTCCCACCCAATTGCAGTTTATTGCATCCACAGAGGTAACTACTATGCTGAAGTTGGCGTTTCTCCGTTGCTTTTGCCTTTTAATTGTTTTAAGAATAAGTAGTTCTGAAAGTTGTAATTGCATTTTTGAGAGCCAGTTTTAATGATATTGTCATTAATAAATAAATTAATTTGGTTAAGACACTACAGGCAGATGTTTGCTCGCACTTATTAATGGATTAAAAATCCTAGGATACATGCTCTCCATCTAGTGGTAAGAACAGGATAACCATAGATGCACATGTGTTTGATGTAGAAGAATGAACACATACAAAGGGATGTCTACGGGTAGGATACTCTTCTAGCCACCGTGAGGAATACAAAGATAGACAGAACACTGACTCTGGCTCGCAGGGTGCTCACTGTCCACAGAATATTTACTCTGTGCTCAGCAAACACATGTGGACTATGGAGGCTCAGGGAGGTCAAGTAACTTGCTCAAGGTCATGCAACCAGTGAGTGGCAGAACTACCGCCTGGTCTCTTAGAGTTCTGGCTTCAAAGCTCATTCTATGAACAGCAAACCCTGAAGTACTTCAAAACATTAATTTTATATGAAAGCAAATACTGTTTTCTTATAAAGCAGAATGCAAATTTTGAAGAACAATAAGCTTTAAAGAAAAGAGTCTTTGAATAAACTTGGTTTGTTTCTTGGGTGTCCCACAACCTCGAATCTAGGAATTTCCCCCAGGGGAAAACTTCGAGAAGCTATGCCTGGGAATGACACTCTAGCATAGAGCAAAAGATGGTTCAGAGAGGGGAGTGGGGTACTTGAAAGACCATTAGTAGCCACAATATTTAAAAATGTTAACACCTGCATCAGCTGGGCACTGACAAATCAGAACGACACATGGACTGATCAGACTAGACACCGAACATAGTAACGAGCTTAGCTATGACCTTATGATCTTCTTCTTGAAAAAAGAAGCTTATGTATCCTAGATAAAGGAAAAGGGACTGAGAGAAGGGCAAGGGTTTAATAAGCTGTCCACAGGAAGTTCCTTTAACATGTCCCAAACCTGTTCTTTCTCGTCGATTCTCCGGCCTGTGTTAGTCTCCCAAATTAGAAACCTTGATGTTATCTTCCACTTAATTTCTTGATTAGACTAGAATCCAAACTCGATTTGTGTTGCTTATCCCATTGGTCCCCTGGTCCTACTCCAAAGAATGAAGAGAAAATAAGGTGTGCATGGGGCAAAAAGCCCAGCAGATATGAGTCCAGTGGGAAAAGAAGTTTCTAGGTGGGAGAATGGGACAGGATGACTACGGAAATGGTTTGTGCAAAGAAGGTGACAATCACATAGTGGATGAGAGGGAGGGCACAAGAAGATAAAGTCAGAGAGATAATCAGAGGTCAGGCTATGGAGGGCAGAGAAGACCCACTGTGTGGCTTGTGTTTTATTCTAAGTGTGATTGGGTGCTGCTGGAGAATTTAGGTAGTAGGGAAGGAACACATGAAGAGATATGATTTCTGTTTTCAAACGATGGCTCTGACTGCAACAATGAATTCTAGGATGACAAGGCTGGAAGCATGGAAACTGGGAGCTTTTATGATTTCAGAGGAATGAGACCGTGGTAGTGAGACAGGGTATGTGGAGAAACAGCTGTGGCTGATAAAACTAAAGGACCAGTCAACAAGGAAGTAAGACCCCCCCCACCCCCAGATTTGTGACTGAAAACTGGCAGGGATCAGCTTGATCCAACATGGCAACTAACTTCAGTCTGCGTAACCTCTAGCTCATTGTTGCAAGGCTTGTTGTAACACTATGGCATGCTAAATGACACGCCTCAAACCTTCATGATCAGAAACAGAAAACCCGCTAAGGATGAAAAGTGGCCAAAAGAGCTCTTTCGAGAAATCGTCACTCTTTTCCCAGAAAGATCCTGAATATTCTTGCCCTTTTAGACTATCCTACTCTCCCAATTCAATGAACCTCAATAAAGGAAGCAAATTCTGCTAAAGGGGGGCTGATCTGCTTATGGAGTAGCCTGCTCTCTGTCTCAATTCCTCACTAATAAACTCATTTTCACTTTAAACTCTATGCTGGTTCATGTTTGGGTTCTTTTCTGTAGAAAGCCAGACACACAGAAGGTCAGGGACACTCAGGCTCCCGAAACCCTGGAACACCTGCATCAGCAGTTTGGACAGAAGTGGTAGAGGATGTGGAGGCAAGAGAATAGATTTGGAGTGTGGTCTGTAGGTAGAGTCAATGGGGCATCATCTGATATTACCTAGTCCAACTCCTTCACACTACAGATAAGGAAACTGGGGTTCAGGGAAGTAATGTTGATTCACCACCTACAAACACCAGAGACACTCTGACATAGGCTTTGGATTTCTAGCCTAAAACACTTCCCTTTGTACCACTCTACAGTTGGCTCTTCATATCAGTGGGCTCTGTATCCATACATTTGATCAATAGTGGTTTGAAAATATTCAGAAAAAAAAATCCGCTATTGCTGATGTATACTATGTAGTTAGGCCTATGATGGTTGTGTCTGTACAGAATTTTTTCTTGTCATTATTCCGTAAATAATACAGTATAACAACTATTTACATTATAATAGGTATTATTAGTAATCTAGAGATGATTTAAAGTATATGGGAGGATGTTGGTAGGTTATATGCAAATACTACATCATTTTATATAAGGGACTTCAGCATCCATGGGTTTGGGTATCCATGGGGATCCTGGAACTGATCCCCTGTGGATACCGAGGGAGGACTGTACTTTGTGTGAGTGTGTGTATGTTTATGCCTTTATCTCTCTAACCAAATTATAAATTTCCTGAAAGCAGAGAAATTGCTTTATACTTAAAAGACTAATTCAACTTTATTTTGCAAAGGCTATAAGCAAGCCACATAGTAGATAAAATATTATAAGACATAGTTCTACACTGCCAGGGTCACTCAATCTGGGGATCATAGATGGAGCTCCTTGACATATCTTAAATTAAAATGAAGTTTAAAAACATACGAAAGCTCCAATCTACATAGAGCAAAATCCCATTGAGATTCAAACTCCAAGAGAACTGAACTTACTTATGAGGAGAAATACTAGATGAAACCCAGGTTAGCTTTTTACAGGAGGTAAGAGCCTTCTAATGAACTGCCCAAACTGACCCCCACTGTAAACTGAGGGAGCAACCTTACCTGAGCTTTGTAGAGCCCTCTCAAGATTTGGCAATAGACATCCTGGTAGAATGGGTGGATGAATGACAATAACCACAGGGAAGCTTTTTCTTTTCACTTCTGCCTTTAGAATGATAAAGCAGATTATCTGAGCCTTCATTTTAGGAGGTGATCTTACCCAGAGGGACATGCAGGGTCAGGTGGAACCCAGGGAGAGGGAAACCAAGGGGCTGATTTCTCATAATTAGTTCTGGCTTTGGCTTCAGAGTAAAATAAAGTAAAAGGAGGAGAGACTTCAAGTTTATGTGCTGTTTGATCTAATTCACTAAAATAAGGGAGCAAAAGGGATGAGGGACATAAACAGGAATAAATCATAACCAGGGATAAAGTCATAACTAAGAATAAAGAATATTCATTTAACTTCATCATATACTGTGTTATCTCTTTCAGGAGTCCAGGCTTGACAGGTAATAACTGGAGAGATGTGCATATTCAATCCAGGTAAGGAAACCCTTTCCATGTAGTATAGTTGGCAGACTCGAATGCAGCCATCTGGTAAACCTCTAACAAAAAGCTGCTACTTGGTTTCAGAGGGCATGCCAAATACCTATGCCTATTATTAATCATGAAATCATTTAACATTAGCTTTGAATAGCTCAGGTACCAATGACAAGTGAATTTAAGGTCACTCCCTATATGTTACAGGGTCCAACACAAATAATGCCCCATTTTTATTACAAAATCTTTTATTATAAAATCATAAGCAAGTAATTCTGTAACATAACAATATCACACTCAAGCACAACATATGATATTTCAGGTGAAATGTTCAAATTAAAACTATAAATTATTACACCCATCTTATTCCCCTATCAACCACACTCGAGCAGGTGGTACTTCTGCCAGACCCTGTATAGTCACCCTTTCTCTAGATATGTGCCGTATTGGGCAAAACCATTCTTAGAATAGATGTTTTCTGTGCTTTTAGCTTCTCTTTCTGTGTCCTTCTCCCTCCCTCCCTGATGAGATATGCCCACCAAACAATGTCCAATGTTCCCAAATTATTCCATTGATTCCATAAATACTCACACTTCCTCAGAACATGGATCTCATGCATCTGTTTGGAGGAAAACAATGTGATTGAACTTGTTCATGCTACAGGGTAGATGACTGAATGTGTTAACTCATTCATCCTTTAGATGGATAGATCTTAAAGGTAGAATGTTGGGAAAACAAGGCCCATGCCCTAGCATTTTTAACATTATCATGTGCTCTTTCGCTTTCATTATGCTTATTACAATCCATAATCATGTGATTTACAATTAACTGGTTAATTTCTTTCTTTCGATTAGATGACAAGCTTTCAGAGGGTAAAGCTCATGTCTATTCACATTTCTCAGCCTAAGGCACCATGACTGACACAAAGGAGGAGACTAATAAATACTTGTATGAATAAGTGAACAAAAATGAATGAATTAAATTTTCAAGCACAGGTGAGACTAACCCTTTCCATATCATTTCACTGCCTCAAGAAAATGAAAAGATTCTTGTAGGACAGCACTGCGTATACATTTCTTTAAATTAAAAAAAAGAAGAGAGAAAACTCAGTGAGGCTGACAGGTAAGTTTCAAGGAAGCAAGTCCAATTCCTTAATACCCTTTGCTTGCAGGGTATCACCCCTTAGATCAGCAACTGAATCAATGCTATTCTTTCCTCCCTCTGTCTCCTTTGCTGTGGTGAGATGAAGGACTTGGAAACACAACAGCCAGCCTGAGTCCTGTGTTTTCGGCTCTCCCACTTACATCCATGCTCCCGCCCTTCTCATTCCCACCACCACCGCACCCAGGCCCTGTCTTCCTAACCACTTCATGCCTTTCTTCTCTGGCTTTCTCAGTGATGAGATACAGGGATAGGGTATTGGATGTAAAATTTGCCAGCTTCACACAAGACTCAGCCTGCACTGCAGAAGTGTCCTCACTCTGCCTGAGTTTCTATGAAAATGAGGTAAAATAAGTAAAGGCTGGGCGCCTAGTAGGCACTCAATGCATGTAAGTTTTCCCCTCCATCCTTCTTGGTTCATGAAACACTCCTGAACTACAGCTGTCCAGCAATGATCTCTCTTTATCTTCTGGCCTAAAAGGGAGGCTAAAATGTTTGTAATTAATTAAACTGGAAAGCAGTAAGCGGTAGCTAGAAATGTATATATGTGACACGGAGCTAAGAAACTCTATGTGGCAATAGCCTGTAATTCCCTAGATAAAGGACTTCTCAAAGAGGGTGATTTAGCTTTAAAGCATTATTCAGGTGCCTTTTTAATATTCCTACTGTTGCTGTGGAAATCACCCCTGTAAAAAGAATGCATGCAAATGTAGAATATATTGCCAGATGCATGAATAGGGGGTGCTCACAAGTGGCAGGCATGTTGACACTTGGTCTCTAGCTATGGACATAAAGAAAAAGAACTAGAATGTGATTGTGGAATATGAATGGAGTGCTGTCGGGTAGACACCACCAGAGATAACCCAGTGCCTGTTAAGCCCCACGATCTTCAAAAATGTCCAAGTCTCCACTCTGCTACTCGGTATGACCTTTATGTCTATTGTCTTACCATTCCATGATTAGCATCTCCATTCACTGTCAATACCATCCTGGTTCAGTTGGTAAACGAAATATTCACATGATTACTACAGAATATAACTTCCCCAATACAGTAGGAGAAGCATCGCTGAAGCAATCCTGTTAGATCTATGATTGATTATATGTTATTCACAGGCTTAAGTCACTTAGAAAGCTATTTTCTCGGTAGGAACCATCTCTTGCTTTCTCTGCATGTCTATCACTTGTATCACAACTTCGGTTGAGCAGCTGTGCCTCCACCTCCCTCCCTCTGGCCAAAAGAAACAAGTTGTCTGTTACCATTTCTCGAGAAAAGAATGAAGTTGTGTTGAGTCATGGATACTGGGCATCAGCTAGGTTCACTCACCAGTGAAACAACTAGATCTTACATCTAAGCCTTACAGATAACATATTGCAAATTTGTGCTGCAAGGAAAAAATTAACTACTGTTTACTGTGACCACTTTGCAGGCACATCATTCATGATTTCTAGATGCAAGCAACTTGAATTTGAAAGGGCACTGGGGACATTACAGAATCCTTGGGGAAGGCTGGAGTACCAGGTTTAGAAAATGAGCAGGCACAGAGTGAAGCATGGCTACCAGTCCTCAGCTTAGATCAATACCACAGAAGTTGTCTATTGTGGACGACGCTGCCCTTCTGCTGAGCATTGGACCTCACTGGGACACTAAGGCATGTATACCCCTAAAGACTGGATGCTGCTACTACCTTTGCTGTCACCACCCCAAGGCTAATCCATGATCTCACCTTCTTTGCCTAATTAGTCTCTGATTCTAAATCCCAGACATGTGCATTCTAACGGTCCATGCCTAGTTTGGATGGTTAGGTTTTAGCTGCAAGTGAGGCTGGAAGAGTGAATTATCGGTCCTTTTCAACTTCTGTGGGAAAAGATGAGTACATCTCCCAATTTCACATGCATAGAAAGGAAATTCAGGTACTCTGCAGCCAAAACAATGTCTGCTGTAAGCGGAGAAGCTGAGCCCTCAATCTGAGACTTCCAAGGCCTCGCTACATAATCTTCATAAAAAAGATCCTGAAAAGTCTTTTGAAATCAAGGTTGAATGTTCCAAGATGAAGCCTTAAACTAGGGCTCCCCCAGTTTTGTTTTATTTTGTTCTGTTTTGTTTTTTAAAGAAGCGATAATTTTCAATTGCCTAATGGTTTGGCTCTAATGCTAACAGAGGAAAAGGGACGAAGAAGGAAAGAATGCTGATTAAAATTCTTGGGGACAGGGAATGTTCAGAATCCTGGATGGTGGAGGAAACATAGTTGCTGATTTTTCACCACAATCTGCCATAAATCCCAAGCAATAATGGAGTGTGTGTGTGTACGGTGGGGGAAGAGTAGCACAATGGAAGGGTGGAATGGTATTGAGCCCCGTGACAGAGAATCCCAGTCACAGAAGGTAAGGATGTGACCTGCAGCAGGGGAGAAAAATTCTATGGTGAGCTTGGCTCCAGGGAGTGGTGTCCTTAACAAATCCTGAACATCTGGGGGCCACATATAGCAGGTTGTGACTCAGAGTCATCCTTGAAGAAAGAGGACAAATGGATGATTTGAGGCAAAAAATACACAGAAAGGGTCATCTAATTGTGGGACAGGCCAGCTGTCAGGATGAGGAAATTTGCCAATGTGCCACTTTGACTATAATTAATAGAAACTCAACACTAATTAGCTCAGGCAAAAGAGAACTTACTGGAAGAATAATGGGATGCCTCCTATAACTGCCAACAAAAGGGTGAAGGGGCAGTTGGCCCCCAAGGATCAAATGTCCCCAGGACAGTCTGTCTGTCTTTTATCTCTGCCTCTCTCAGAAAAGAGACAGTATCACTGCCTCGGACTGCAGGCTAGAATCTTTGGCTTGCTGGGGAACAAAACTGCTCACAGGGCCGAGGTCCTGCTCTTTGGTTTTCGCCTCCAGAAGAGTGATGACTCTCTTAGTTAAGTTCTAATTCTATAGAAATACCCTGGTTAAGTATTTTAATTTAAGGTTCTAGCCACTTTAAAGTACAGTTACTAGTTGTGGGCAAACTGCTCACATTTCTACCTACCTCTAGGATGACTAATTGTGGATACCAAGGTGTTCCTTATTGACCCATCTTGGGTTCATTTCCCCTGGATCTGTCAGCTCTATAAGAAACATGGCCATGCTGCGGTCCCATCCCTGTGAGTCAGAGCTGTTCTCAGAGAAGGAAGGACCACTGTGAGCTCCAGTTGGGGTCTTTTACATCCAAGAATCTGGATGGGAATTTGGGCACAGAGTCTCTCCCTGGAAGGAAACAGGTAGTAGCCACACTATTAAATACCCTGCTGTGGTGGTTGACATTGGAGAAAAGCATACTGTAAGCACTTTAGGGCCATGACAATGCCTTTATCAGATCTGGACACATCACAGAGCCCTTGAGGTTGCTGCATAATGGTAGGGTGGAAGGGAATTTGTCACAAACTCAATACAATAAAGTAAGGGCAAGGAGCACATCCTTAGTCGAATACAGGCAACTGCCCACTACGTGTGCGTTACAATAGGGGAGGAACTGAGATTAAAAAGGGATCTGGGGTAGGGGTAACATGTGCCAGGACCCTTAGGGGAGTCATGATTAGGGTTTTTGGGTTCTTATTGCTCAACTTATTATCCCAAGCTTTCCCATACCCTCACTGCCATTGTAGCTGCCTGATGGGTCTCACGAGGGCTGGCTTGGAATTATCCAAATATAGAATGAGTTTAGCCCTGGATGGTGCAGCTCAGTTGGTTGGGTGTCATCCTGCAAACCAAAACACCACAGGTTCAATTCCCAGTCAGGACACGTGCCTGAGCTGCAGGTTCGGTCCCTAGAGGGGGTAGGTGCAAGAGGCAAATGATTGACACTTCTCTCTCACATCCATGTTTCTCTCCCTCTCTTTCTCCCTCCCTTCCCGTCTCCTTAGGATCAATCAAAGAATAAAAAAATGTTTTTAAGTGAGTTTATCTCTCCTGCCTGCTCTTCACTCCTGATGTACCTAAGGCCACACTTGAAAAGTCAGAAGGCAGTGACTGGCCCACCTGTATTTATGTTCCAATCAACAGCCCTTAGAGATTCTTACTGCAATGGACTTCATCACACAGTTGTTTTGATATCTCACAAACAGAGGCACAATTTGTAGTTTGGAAATAAATCAGAGTGCATTTACTTGATCTGATGCCATCTGATGTCAGCTACATCTCGCCTGGCTTTGCTGGAACCAAACCCTCAAGGGAACAGGTTATGATGTTACATTTGCAGCTCCTAGTACTGGTAGAATTTTCACAATGATTTTCTAAACAAGAGTGGGTAATTCAGAAGCACCTGAAAAACTGTAGTCAAGTTTACCCTTCACTGCTCATGAGAGCTGAAACTGACACCTGCCTCCTAAGTTACATGGGCTACCAAACATCTTATACAAAGTGATGTTTTCTGGAGCCAGTGACATGCTCCCTCCAACTCTCTCTACGTAATGAGTCAAGCCCAACAGCCTTCTTCTATGGAAAAATAAAGCTACGTGAGTGGATTCAATTGTCATTTGTTACTTAAAAATGCCTCAGATTCATCTTTTCTTTTTTTACTTTTACTCAAGTTTCTGACTTTTGGACACATTCTTATTATAAAAAAAATTAAATCTCTGTCCTTTTAGTCAACATGTCAACTGCCTTGTCACATCCTTTGCTAATGCCAACGTCATCAGAATTTTAAAAGCCGAAGCAAGGAATTGCATTTGCAATGAATGCCACCCTGAGCAAGACCGGCAGAGAGCCAGACCTTCTGGTGGAGAGCGTTTAAATCCCCTTCACAGTTCTGATCTTCCTCACCCTTTCCCAGCCTCCAGGACCGACTGGAACAAAGGTGGTGTCATGTTCCCAGGCACAAAAGCTGCCTGCCTCCTCACTTCAAGTGTAAGCACCACGCTTGCACTCTTCCTGTCCCCACCCTGACAAAGCACCGTCTTAGAATCCTTTTCCCGCCACCAGCTCCCCAACCCCCACCCCCGCCCTGTGTGGGTGAGAAAAACAGATTAGACATAAAGGTCTAAGCATTACGCTTTCCCATTGGCGTCCTGGCACCCAGTGTCCCATTCAGGTCTAGAGATTTCCAGTTTAAAAACCAAGTGGGTTGACCACCTCAAATTTCTGTATATTTAAATTTATTTTTAACTGGATGTGATCAATCAATTCAGTGTGTACATCTATGAATACAAGCACATTCCATGTATTTGTCTTCATTTGGGATTTCTCCTCCACGTTCACAGTAACGGCTAAAGTCAGGAAGCTCTTTTTACTGGACATTTTTACATCAGCACAGAAATGTCTCTCAGAGCCCCACATTTCAGAACAGTTAGCAGCAGCATGTAGAAAAGTATCCAAGAAGCAATTTCATTTCCATGGCAGCCAGGACCCAGACGCCAAAGCTTCATAGATTAAAATCAATGCCTGAATTGCATTCAGAAAGCCTGAATTGCCTGTCAGACTTCAGGACCAGCAGCGCAATGTGATAAATGAGGTGAAGAGCCTCATCCAGGCAAGGGAGTGCTGCCGCATTAGCGAGCACTTCGGTGTCTTTTCAAAGCAAATACCAAATGGAATGAATTACTGGGGAACAGCAAATGAATGTCAAGAATTTGAGATGCAGGGCTTATAATTTACTAATTACTGGGAAAAGATGAACACGAAGTCAATGCGTGAAAGAATGTGGTAGGGGGACGGGTGGGGCAGGGGAGACAAAAAGAGTGGGTAGCACATGCAGAAGGCTCCTATATTCTATCCTGGTAAAAAGAGATGGATTTTAGAGGCATGGCTGCCTGGTTCAATTCCCAACTTGGTTATTTCCAGCCTGTGTCATAAACTGAAAAGAGTGTTAAATAAGATAAGTATATACGAACACCTAGTCTAGCACCTGGTACTTAGTAGGCAGTCAATAAATATCTCTTTCTCTCCCCAGCCCCTCCTATTCCTGTCTTATTTAGTACAGGAGTCACATTAAGACAACCGATGTTGCTCAAAGATCCAGTGTTAGAGAATGAGCCTCACTTCCTCCATCGCAGGTCATCAGCATTTAAAGACAGTAAAGCAAAGATGGAATGGTGGAGCACTGAGAAATTCACAGAGAAGTCTTCACAAAGGCTGGGTTCACTATAAAATTGCACAAATATTATAACTTTTGAAGCTGTTTTCTGCCTATCGGTGCAGATCTGTCCAATGGCAAAATAACAACCCATAATTTCATTCTTCAGTGTCCTGACCTCTCTTCTGTGACCCTGGTGCATCCCTGGAGCCCAGGGGGAGCTGGGTACAGCAGTCCATCACCCAGGTGCTCCTTACAGCTTTCAGCAGCCAAGACAGGGGCTCCTTGGGATCTCTTCTCTGCCACAAGGAAGGGAACCATGGAGTAACTGTGGAAGACCTGGGATGGGAACCAAGAGATGGAGATACTTGTCCTGGCTCCCCCATCAATAAGTTGTAGCAAATGACAAACTCAGACCAGAGCATTAGTTTCCAAAATATTCTTACTAGTTCTTTAGAAGAATGTAATGGAAATAGCTTATTTCCCCCCAACCTCCACTGCTCCCCACCCTTGATTTTAGCTGTGACTATGGCTGCTCAAAATACAGACCACATTTCCCAGCCTTTTTTGCATCTTTGCCATGTGACGAAGTTCTGGCCAATGAAATGAAGGCATAGGTAGTGTGTGCAACTTCCTGGAAGTGTCCCTGGAGAGTGTGTATGTCCTTCTCCTACCTGTCCACCTGATTTTAATGCATTCGTGGTGGCTGAAACAGGAGCAGCCACCTTGACCTTGATGTGAAAGCTACATGCTGAGGAGGGTAGAGGAACATGCTAGTAGAAACCTGGGTCTCTGACATTGTTGGAACCATGCCAGTCCAAGACTATCTACATTTCTTTTATGTGGAAGGGGGAAAGGCCACTGTTACTTTGGATTTTCTGTTACTAGAAATGGAATCTAATCTTAATTCATATAGATGATAATAGATGTTCTAATGAAAAGGATTCTTTGTTCAAATAAATTCTGAAAATTTTGTGTATTATAGGTCCTTCTTAAAGATTTGCAACATACCATAGCACATTAGAAGCTGCAAGAGGTCCTCTGTAAAGAATGATAACATCTCTTCTGCACCTTTCTCACGAGGCTGGTGTTCCATAGGCTCTTGCAGCTCAGAGAGCGGTGCATGGGCCAGTGGCATCAGGACCACCCAGGAACTTGTTAGAAACACAGAATCTCAGGTGTCCCAGACCTACTGAGGTTCTGCATTTTACACAAGATTCCCAGATAATTTGTCTGCACATTACAGTTTGAGAAACACTGCTACTGATCACCGTGTGCAGACTAATGTCCTGTGATCCTAGATTCTGGAACAAGAGTAGCAACATATTATGGGTGGGGGGGTATATCTGGAGCCCCAGGGGTAAAGGAGCAGGTATGAGGGATTCCCACAGTGACAAACCGGTCCTTAGATCTGTCGGCCTGGGACTGCCACTGTCAACCCCACAGGTCCTCCAGGGAGTGGCCCATGCTGCTGCACACCTTTGCGATCTATTATTACTTTACTTGGCAAGGTACACCTGGATCCACAGGAGAGGTAGGAAGAGGCCTCCAGAAGACCCAGTGCTACCTGCCAGAGGCTACAGGGATAGCTGGGGGACAAAGCATCTGCCAGTTATTGTCAATAACTCACAAGCTCACACATGGACACCAAGTCTAGCCAGTCAAAACATCGGCTGAATTAGGATATATTGCTTGTGAAAGAGTAACCAGTTGGACCAATCTCATTTACTTCCCGCATTACAGTTTATCTGGTGGTAGTATGTTAGGGACTGTGTGAGGCAGTGGTAAAGGTCTTGTTTTCTGGAGCCAGGCTTCCTGGGTTTGGGTCCTGTCTCACCACATGCTGGCTGCATGGCTTTAGTCAAGTTACTTAACCTTAACCTCTCCAAGCCTCAGTTTCCTCATCTGCAAAATGCAAATGAAAATGGTATTTACCCCCCACATTTATTGTGAGGATTACCATAAAGAATAAATGCAAAGTACTTGGACTTGATCCTGGTACATGTGAAGCACCATAAAAGAAAATGTGTTTGTGTGTGTGTATGTATATATATATTTATATATATAAAAATACATATAAAAATATTACCATTATGATTTGGGGGATTAAAATCTAAAACCTAAAAATAAGGAGAGAAATCTAAATATTATAAGTTAGCCTAAAGTTTTTCAGCCCTGTTCCCCCCATGGGTATTAGCTAAACAAATGATTGTCAGTTTCATTAAAGCAGGAGAGAATTTTGAGCAAGTAGATACATTTAATAAATGTCCCCTGAGGTCCATGCTGGGTACTGTGGGGAATGCAGTGATGTAACAGACGAGGTTCCTGCCCTGTGGTTCAGTAGAAAAGAAAGGCGTTTACACAAATATCTTCATTAGGGGACAAATGTTGAAGGTGCTCTAATATGTTCTGTGGAGCCAGGACATAAAATAACAGGTACCTGTGCCAGGAATTACTTCTACATTATTTCTTTTGGTATTCAAAACAAGCCTATGATGGCAGTATGAATCATTGTCATTTTACAAATCAGTGGGTGGAGCTTCGAAGACCTTAAGAAAATTGCTAAGTTCTCATACTTGATAAGTGCAAGACTGGGATTCGAACTCAGGTCTGGCTGATGCCAAAGTCCTAGCTTTTTCTAGCACACTAGACTGCAGAGAGCAACAAACACTTTACAGAGAAGGTGACATTTCAATAGGGCCTTAAAGGTGAGTCCAGGTGAGTTGGAAACTTGAGGAAAGGGGGCTGGTTCTGAGCTGAAGAGGCGTCCTAGCCCAATGCAGAGCTGGATAAAGCTGGCGGTAGAGGGGACCAGGGCCGGTATAGGTAAAAGAATCATCAGACATAGAGATGAGAAAGTTCACAGGGGTGACATAGTGGAAGATTTAGAGTAAGAAACTGAGGAGCTTGGACTTGATTCCATAGGCAAGTGTTAGCAACTCAAACGTCGAAGGGGTTTCGGAGAAGAAGAAGGAGTGCCTGTGCAGGACGGGGCTCCAGAGGGAGGAGCAGGAGATAAGAGGGGATGCTGAGGGGGCCGTGTAGTGAGCATATGGACCACTTCCTAACGCATTCAAAATCTAAAAATCCAAACAAAATAACCCACTGGACGGGCAAAGCTAAACGAGTCTGCGGTGAACCTGGCCCTCCGATGAGTGGTTTGCAAATTCTGTGGGGCAGTGGTATCCCAATGAAGGAGAGGTGCAAGGTGGGGGGCAAGGACTGTGATTAGGAGGCTGTGATGAAGGACAGAACTCAGACATGGGCAGTGAGTGGGGCAGAATCTGATGTATAGATAAGAAATATAAAAGTTCTTCTACGGAGTACTAAACAGCTGGATTTTCCTTCATTATCACTTGCAATGGGGGAAAGAGACACATTAAGCATTATCTATAGGTCTGTTTTTGAAGCATCTAAAATTCAGATGGATGAAAATACTTTCTGTAATTCTTGTGATTTAACTGCATGCAGCCTCACCGCCCGCAAGGGTGGGAGGGTGGGGAGAGGAGAGAGGATGGTTAAATAAAAACAGTTCTATTCTTGGCATGCTTTAATGACAACCTCTCTTCGAAATATTTTTCATGCAATGCCTTTTCTGTTCGGTGTCATTGAAAGTGTTTTTAATTTCAAAGAGAGGCTGTGGCACAGGCTGTTAATCAATGAAATTCTGGCATGCTTTTCTGTGAACGTGGCTCATTATTTATGTTTACCACTGACAGAGATGAGTTCTTAAGCCCAGGCAATATTATCATTCATGCCTGGTTAATAAAGGAAAAAACAAATGTGGTAGGAAATTCATCCTGATGTTGGAGGGAGGGAGGCAGACCTATCTCTGGGATATTTCATTGTCTCCAAGCCCCCCACCCCGTGAGTCACAAGACAGAAATCTGAGGCAGAGAAGGCAGAATACCATAGTCGTCTGGACTGAAAAAATAAGTTTCGGCTGAAATGCTGGATAATGGTATTTATGTATTCTTTGCTTGCGGGTTTCTGCAATGCTTTCTGTTATGTATGCATGGGCTGCAGCAGGCAATGCCAGCGTCTTTGTTCCTCTGAATTCCTGTTGCTGGACACTGCCAGGATTTAGGGTGGGGTCAGCCCAGGGCCGTTTTAGCCCCAGTGAAGGTCTGCTTTATTAAAGGCCTGCTTGTCCCTTGCCTGTTTACTGCTGCCTAATACAACACTTTCTTTATCTCTTCCTGGCGCTGCCCCAGAGAGAGCAGGGAGACCTGCTGCGGCTGGGATTCTAGTTTCAATCTCCTGTCGGTCTTGTGGGGTTTAGGGGCCCGGCCTGGGGAAGAGCCAGGTTGGGATGAAATTCCATATATTCCAGATTCCAATTTAAAGTGATAACAATGATGATGATGATGCTTGGGATCTGCCTGTGGAGCTGTGTCTTCCCCGAGGTTTTTATGAGGAACACTGCTGTGTCATTTCCCACCCCTCTACTTGATGATAAGACCTATGGGAGAGCTGACAGACATGAGAAGTGAAGACTGTGAACGTGGAAGGGTGTTTCCCTGGGAAAACTAGCTGATAACTCGGGAATGCAAGCTCTGATTTTATCTGAATTATTACCACGTTCTCACCGACTTATCTGGTCTAGATAGTCACTGAGCTAATAGGCAGGGTCAGCTGTACGCAGGGCTGGTTTCCTGAGCCTGTGACCTCGGCAGTTGCACAGGGCTTCCCTCTTAAAAGGACCATGTGCTCAGCTGAATGCTCTGCTATCACTGTCTTGAAATTTCTTAATACTTTATAAACAAGGGACCCACATTTTCATGTGGCACTGGACCCCACAAAGTAGGTAGCTGGTCCTGATTGTAAGCTTGGATTTTTGAGCATTCCCAAGTAAAACAACCAATGGTGGAGAGAGTTCCTCTTTCAGGCTCCCCAGGGCTATTCCAATTTTCAGGGGATTAAAGGAAGCATATGACACAGTGACAAGTATGAATGCTTGCAAAAATCCTGAGATCTGTTCGCAGTGGATGAGCTGGGCTCGCTGCTTCTGTGCCAGAATGTGGTGTAGCCTTGAAATGACCGCCCCAGCAGTGCTAGAATGTTCAGAGAAGAGGGTGATTGGCAGTGGCAGATGCAGCTGTGAGGTCAAGGAGGGGAGTATAAAGAGGCTTTTGACTCTGCCCTTGAAGATGTAATCGGAGACCTAGAGAAGCTGTAGAAGAGACCGGTGAAAGCTGGCTGGAATTAAGAGGAGAATTCCAAAAGTGGACTTGGTGATAGCAAGAAAGAGGACACTTTTGGGAGAGTATAGCTTGGATGAGAGTTAGTGAGCGCTGAAGATTGGCAGGTAGGTGTCCTGCATCAGTGTGAAGGTCACTGGGAGGGCAGCGAGGGCAGAGGGAAGGTGTGATGATAGAGGGGGGGAGGAGAGAGAATAGGCCCGGAAACCTGAGGTTGCAAAGGGGAGGGGTGGGAGGGAATGGCTATCGAAGAGGACCCAGGATCCTCACCACTGCCAACTGGTAAGACCCTGAGCACTGAAGAAGTGAAGTGGGAGGAAGATATTAAGCAACGCTTCTGAAGTCTGGTCTGGGTACATCTGTGTTGGAGTCACTCTCTGATGCTTGTTTCTAACATATTCTCTGGATCCCCCTTCTCCCTTCTTCCACTATCAGAACCCCTCAGGGCCCTGGGGGCGAGAGGGCAGGAATCAACATTTCATCCTTGAGTTCCTAGGTTGTCCTGATGGCACCAAACATTTGAAAACCAGGAGGAAGGAGAGTACAGCTGGTGGAGGGGTGTGCTGTGAGGGGCATGGGCAGCTAAGGCCTTACTGTCCCATACTATCATGCTCACGTTGGGTCAGAAATGGGGGTTTTGGGCACAAGTAGCCCAGGCCTTCAGGTGTGGATGCTGACCCTAGATGCCTGCAGTACACATCTGTCACAAAGGAAGGTTCCTGACACAAAGTCTCCAAAGAGGCCTCCTGCCAGTCAACATTCCATCAATGCTTGCCTCTCTGGGAGTAATTGTTTCCTGCAATCACCAGGGCAGAAAAAAGCATTTCCAGTGAAGGCTATGTTCCTGGAGGTTGTACTCCAGCCTGTCGTGCTTTTGCTGAGAGGTAGTCAGTCTAAGGAGGGCTCAAATAATTCCAGCCCTGTGAGAGTGGTTCTTAGTTTAAAAGGGGAGACCAAGTTAGCTAGGTTTATAGAGCATGCCCAGCAGTTGGCTTGGCTCTCAAGCCCAACAATGTTATCTGGTCACCTCTTCCCTTTCTAGTCCTGTGGCTTATTCAAACTCTCCTCCTTAAACATTCAGGAAACATATGGGCCTCAGCCGTAGGCAAAATTCCTTGTTGTTCTGGGTCCAGCTTTTTATTCCTAAATAAACTTGATCTCTCCTTAGGCCACGGATTCTACAAGCCAAAGCTGACAGGATTTATGCTCAATTCTTACATTCAGCCTCTTATTCAGTCTCTCTAGCTGCCAGCTTCCTCTTATTTTTAAGATTCCTTCGCAAATCCTTGTTGATTAATCCCCAATTGATGTCTCACTAATCTACTGACGATTCCTCCCAGACAGACTAGATTTGCCTTTTAGCTGTCTGATCCCCAAAGAACTTCTCAATGTACCAACCATCTCACAGTTCCTGAATGTTTTTGACAGCAGTTTTTCTCAAACTTCAATATGTAGACGGATCACCTGGGACTGTGCATTCCGAGTTAAGGGAGTCTGGAACGGGACCAGAGATTCTGCTTTTCTGTTCTTTTTTTTCAATCCTCAACCAAGGATATTTTTTTAAAAAAATTGATTTCAGAGGGACAGGAATAAAAAGAGAGAAAGAGAAAGAAAGAAATATTAACATGAGAGAGAAACAGTGATGGGTTGCCTCTCATATGCACCTCGACCAGGGAACAAACTGGCAACCTAAGTATGTACCGTGACTAGGGATCGAACCCGCAACCTTTTTGCTGTACGGGGTGATGCTCCAATCAATTGGGCAACCCGGCCACTGCTGAGATTCTGCTTTTCTAACATGTTCCCAGGTAGATGCTGCTGCTGCTGGTCCACTCTCAGTAGCAAGGTTTTATGGGATAAGTAGCTCAAAATTCTCTTCTGTCCTGTTTTACCTGCTTCAGTTCTTTTTTTTTTAGTCTCATTTTTCTACTTTAAACATAGTGATAGGGGAACTCAAGAGTTAAAGATTTTAGTTTTAGTTATAGTTGATAAGCTTAAGTGATTAATGCATGTAGAAAGCTGTTATTTCAGGAACTGGAATGTATGACCCAGGGGATTCCAAGAGGTTGACAAGCAATCACTACCAGACGGCAACTCTTAACTGGTTAACCTTTTTCTAAGCCCCTTACCTACCCTTTCCTTCTCCTTATAAAAAGGTCAACTTGAGATGAAATGTTAAGATGGTATTTAGGGTATATAACCTACCATTTTCTCAGACTGCCAGCGTCTGAGTAAAGTGCCCATAAAGATTCAATCCTTGTCTCGACTTATTGGTTCTGGTAGTGATAGACAGCATAAATGCTGACTTTTCTGGTTTCAGTAGGATTATAAAAATAATCTTTGTGAGTTACAGAATAGTCGTGGGGGTGTGAGTACAGTATAGGGAACACAGTCAGTAGTATTATAATAACTATGTATGGTGCCAGGTGGGTACTAGACTTATGGGGGGGGCACTTTGTAAGTTATATAAATGTCTAATCACTATGCTGCATGCCTGAAACTAATACATATTGAATGAAACCACAAGTAAAAAATTTTATAAATGTAAAGAAAAATAATCTACCTGCAGTTCACTTAGATTTAATTTTTTGCTTCTAGTCAGAGTCTCTAAACCAGCTTCAAGTTAGTGAAGCTCTAAAATAGGGCATTGCCATTCCACACACAAGTTTCTACCATTCCATTTGCTGTATTTTTCAGGACTCTATTGAAAATGTCTTGTGCACCAGGCACAGTGCATTACATAGAGAGAAGAACAGCGAACTGTAGAAAGCTGATAAGAAGCCGGCTTTCTCCGACACTGGAGAGCAGGGCGGCAAAAGCTCCCAAAGGCTCGCCTCGCAGAGGCTGAGTTCTCCGGGCCCTGGGCCATTTGCTGAGTTGATCTCATGCACTGTTGTCTCCACAGAGCTCTGGCCCAACACCCAACTCCACTCTACTTTTGCATTAGCCATTGATAAGTAAAAAGGAGCCAAATGCTAGAACTCCTGATTTTGAGGAAAAAAAAAACAATCATACCTTTTCACTGTGCTTAGGATTCAAAAACAACATTCATAGCTTATAACATTTACATTTTAAATGCGGCTTTGTAAATTTTTATACTAGGTGAGTGAATTGAGTGGATCATCTCTCTAAAAATGAAGATTGAGAATAGTAACAAACATATCACAATGGTGATATTTGAAGATGGGGGAAATAGTTATTATTAAACATATATCCTAGGTCTTTCCTATCAGTAAAATCCTCTACCTGTTAGAAAGATGTACAGTTATTCAGAGTCATCTTCACACCTACTTTCTCCTTAAGTGTCTGAAGGGGGCTTTATTTTTCACAGTTTTGCTGAACTTGCCCTTGCGTGGACATAGGCCATTTCTCGGTCACTGGGTCTAATGGTTCCTCAGTCTGTTTGCTTTCCCTTTTTGAGCACGTGATGCTATCAGCTTCGCCCTCCCTTGGCTTTCTGACTATCGGGGTACGCTGTTTCACTCACCTCTCCGAGCCCATCTAAATCTTATTTTCTGTCTGTTTCCCTTTCCGCCCCTACTGTACACGCCGGCAGGGACCTCTGTCTAGCTCTGTTCTTTGCCTGCCTTCTCTCCCTAGAAGAGCTCAACTATTCACGTGGCTTAATGATGTGCACTAGACAACTTTTCACAAAAACCTGCCACCTCTGGTGCCGGTCTAGTCCTCCATGTCTCGTTGCCTGTTGCGCTCTTCCACTCTTTCCTCCAAACTCTTCCTTCTACCCAATTTCTCTATTTTTGTTTGTAGCAAATGTGATTTTGCCATCATGAACTCAAGAGATCAAGAAATATTCTATTTATTTATTTATTTTTTAAATCAGTATGAATCTGACTCTAGAATTCCGTTTCCCTAAGGTGTCAGGTGATTCAGTTTCCTTTGTTCTAGGGTCTAATTCCTGCCCCTTAAAGGTTATACCAAGATCCCTCCTAAGTTCTTAAGCAGTGCTTAAACATTAAGGAAGCTTCAGGTGGCCAACAAGATGCTCTTGATCCCAGCTCACAAGGTCCCTGAATATCTAGCTGCTCTGGTACTTCCATGTCACTCTTGAGACCCTGGAATTTTTTTAGAGACATATTTTAGCTCTTCCTTTAAACTTCCCCTATCTTGTCTTTCTGAATAATTCTGTTCTAAAGGAATTTCATGGGGCAGGGCAAAGTTGGATTCCCTCTTTTGGGGGTATGGAGGGGAGAAGCCACCATGCCCCAGAGCAAGATGCAGAGACCAAGGAGAAGGGCAAGCGCACCTGCACAGGAGGGAGCCCGGTGGGCTGGCTGGCACAGGAGGTCAGAGCTCAAGAGGCTTAAGGAAGGTACTTACATGAGAAGGATATCTAAGGGGTCAGAGCCCACGTGGTGCTGGGAAGGAGAAAACTAGAAGGAACCTGTGGTGGTGGATTGGAATCAGAGGCATTGGGGTGAGCTCATGACTTTATGCATTGGATTGGACAAAAAGTTCTTTTATTTTTTTCCATATGATGGCTTTAGTAGTGCTTAGGAGTCTTTAACTTCATTTGAACAATTTTGTTAGATCGTATGGTGACAGCTGTCATATCAGTGGGCATTAAAAAAAAACTTATCAGAATTGGTGAATTTTTGTGTAGCTATTTTAATATTGAAGATGGGAGAAGGTACACAACATTTTCAGTACATTATGCTTTGTTATTTCGAGAAAGGTAAAAACACAACTGAAATGCAAAAAAGATTTTTGCAGTGTATGGAGAAGGTGCTGTGACCAATAGAACATATCAAAAGTGGTTTGCAAAGTTTCTTAGTACTAGTCACATTTTGGCCAAGTAATTCTTTTCTGTAGGGCTGTCTTACACACTGGAAGATGCTGAGCAGCACCCTTGGCCTCTACTCACTAGAAGGTAATAGTGGGAGATAGCTGACATATTCAAACTATCCAAATCAATAAAGGTATTGGTAAAAATGAAAAATGTGTCTTTTATTTTATGGAAAAAATAAGCAGTCATTTTGGCCAACCCAATGTGTACCTATGAAGATTTCTCATTCTGTGCACTGAGAGGGCCTGGAAGTATCAACATCCCGCTAGCAGTTAGCAACTATCTTGGCTTCTAAATACCATTCTCCACTGAAACAAACCAGGGCTACTAGCAAACTAGCAATAGAAGCGAACTTAATGAAACTTATGAGAGGAATCTACAAAAAACACTATAGATAACATACTTAATGAGGAAAGACTCAATACTTTTCACATAAGATGAACAAAGCAAGGATGTCTACTCTCACTGCTGCTATTCAACATTTATATGTTGAATACAAATGTACATTATGATGTTTGACATCTTAAAAAAAAGAAACCAGTTCTGGCTGGGAGACCACCCCTCCTGAGGCTAGCCAATTCTTAGAGAAAGCAAAAGACCCAGCTGGAAGCATGCCTTTGATATGCAAACTAAGCAATTCAGAGCCAAACCTCCTCTGTCTGACCAGTGCACCCAGAGGAAACATTCCTCAGGCCTTCATCATCCCAGGGCCAGGTATCAGGCAACCAGAGACCACCGCTATAGCCAAAGCCTGCTGAAATTATTCAGATTAACCAGTCTTCAGCTCTTCACCCCGCCCCGCCTTGTCTTTCCCGCAGAAATCCCCAAGAAAGCTGCGGCCTGGGCTTTCTCCTTGCCCTGCTCTCTGGCCCCTGACCGCCCGAGCTTCCCCGCGTGGCCCTGCATGGCATGCTGTGCCTGTTTCTAGGACCTGTAAGAATAATAAACTGATGTCTTTCTGAGCCTCTCCTGCGTTTTCCCTTGTGGCTGCAACAGACTGTCCATTCCATAAAAGAACCAGGACACATTGTACTAGGGGTTCTAGCCAGTGCCATCAAACAAGAAAAAGAAATAAATGACAGCTAGACAAATAAATGAAAAAAACAAATATTCACAGATGATGTAACTGTCTATGTACCAGAGCCTTTCTATGAAAAGTAGAAGTAATGTGAATCTTGTGAAGTTGCATGAACAACTAGAAACTGGAATTCCAAAACCAAAATCATAAACCATGCTTCAGAAAGATGGAATACTTAGGGATAATTCCAACAAAAGACATGAAAGGTATGCACAATGAAAACTACAAAACACTGCTGAAAAAAATTAGAGAGGGAGGATGAAATAATAGGGTCATGGATTGGATTATGGATCTAACATTATTAAGACATCAGTTTCCCCCATATTTATCTTTAGATTCAATGCAGCCCAATAGAAATCACAGCTGGCTTTTATTTTTGTAGAAATTAATGAGCTGATTCTAATATTCATAGGGAAATGCCAAAAACCTAGGATTGTTAAACCATCTTGAAAAACAAAGAATAAAACTGGACAGCTTAGTATTATTACCTGACCTCAAGGCTTATTTTAAAGTCATAGGAATCAAGATAGTGTGATGTTTGGCATACAGAACAAATTGGACAATACAGAAATAGATCTCTACATATGTGGTAACTGATGTTCCACAAAGGTACAAGAAATGATGTTAGAACAATTGGATATTTAATACTCAAACATTTTTTTTAAATTAAAAAGATAAAAAACCCTTCAATATACAGCTTGTACCATATACAAAACTTAACTAAAAAATGAATCATAGGCCTACACATGAAACCTAAAACTATACAACTTTCAAGAAAAAACATAGAAAATCTTTGTGACCTTAGATTAAACTAAGATTTCTTAGTCACAATACCAAAAGCACAATTCACAAAAGAGCACATTAATAAATTGGACTTTACCAAAATTGAGAATTGCTCTTTGAATGACTTTGATAAGCAAATGAAAAAAGAACACACAGACTGGGGAAAATATCTGCAAATCATATATCTGATGAATGACTTCGATCCAGAATTTATAAACAATTTTCATGTCTCAACCCAAAAGTCCATCAGTAGGTGAACTGATAAACAAATCATGATATCCATACAATGGAATACCACACAGCAATAAAAAGGAATGAACTGTGGATGTAACAACATAGATGGATGCCAACATAATTATGCTAAAAAAAAAACAACCAAAAAAGAGCTCATACTGTATGCTTCTAATTATGTACACCTCTATAAAATGGAAATGAATTAGCAGGAATTGAAAGCAGATCTTCGATTACCTCTGAGTGGGGTGGAGGATGAAGAGAGGTAAGAACTGATTACATAGGAACCTGAGGACAATCAGGGGAATGATAGATATGTTCATTGTCTTTATGGCAGCGATGATTTCAAGGATGTATACATATGTCAAAAGGTCAAGTCTTTCACTTCAAACTTAAGCAGTTAATTATATCTCAATAAAGCAATTAAAATAGTTTGAAAGTATTTTTTCTGTAAAATATTTCAAAAATTCAGACAGACTTGAAGGGTAATATAGTCAATAACAAACATCTGTGTACCCCGCCACTACATTTTGGCAGATCTTCACATAGTTCCTTTTAAATTTTTTTATAAGAGATAAATCATTGGAGATACAGTGGAAGCCTCTATGACCCCTTCCTGACCCACTCCCCCCTTCACCCCTCCCCGCAGTGTAATCACTACCTCAACTTTGATGACTGTGGAGCCTGGGCCTCCTTCGCCCCTCTGCTTTGCATGTATGCCCATAAATAACGCACAATGTACTCTGGCATGGTTTGCATGGTGGAAATCCTTATATAAATGGTAATTTCCACCTAAAGCGCATTCTTTATTGTCAGCATTGTGCTCTTGAAATCCATTCGTGTTGTTCTAGTTAATTCATTTCGCGATCTACTTTGTGCATATTTACCACGTATTGAAACATTCTCCTCTTGGATTTTAAGCTGCTTTCAAATTTCCCACTCTTACAATGTTTCCCTTTGACATTCTTGCACCTATCACCTTGGACCTCTAAGCGGGAGCTTTCCTAGGGTTGTATACCTAGGGGATTTCTGGGAATCTTCAGTTTTATTGGATATGGCCAAACTGCTCTCCAAAGTGGGTGCTATTCACACAGCAATTAGCATTCATATTGTTCCTCCTCCTTACCCATGTTTTTAAATGTGAGGCGTGGAAATCTTCAACTCTTCTAGATGGACCTAGCTTCTGCTTTCTCCAGGTATGTCCTCAACCATCCTCTCTGAAGCTAGCCGTCTTCCTGCAGGGCAGCCTCTGAGCTGAACAGCGTGCACACTTCTCATTGGACCATTTTCCTAGCCTCTTGGAATCCACCTCTGTTGCCCTCTCTCTCCCTGACCTTGAAGGAACTCCTTCCTCTGTCATTATTGCTTATCATTCTAGGATATCCAACATCATCCTTTTGTGAGTTTCAGCTCTTTATAAAAGACAAGGAGAGTGGATAGCTCTTCAGGTAAAAACTCCTTCAAGCGAAGAAGCATGAAAAGCCTGCCTATTTTGTGGAATTATTGGGGTTAAGGGTGGTGGGTGAGATAGGTAAAACTCAGAAAGCAAAATGCAAACTGGTATTTCCAAAACTATCCCACTCACATGAATGGTACCAGTTTTCCTGATAATCCAGACTCCAAACCCCACCTAATTCACTGGTAGCCATTTATATAGTTTTCACATCCAGCCAATCACATGCTGTCCGTTCCTCATTCAAAATGCCGTTCACAATCTGCATTTGCCTCTACTCCAGGCCTTTATCTCCCAGTTAGCCCCTGATTCCCATTTCCTTCCTCCCCACTCCATTCCACCCACCCTTAATGCTTTCTGCAAATGAGCGACAGGGCAATTTTCTTAGAAGACCGCTTTAAACATTTAGGGTCCGGCTTACAGAATATTCAAGGCTCCCTACTGCCGGTAAAACAAGGTTCAGATTACTTAGCCTGGCAGTCAAGGCTCTTTCCAATCCAATCCTACCTGGACATAACTCCCTTTTCTTCCTCTATAATGAACGCTCTGCTCTAGCCAACCCGCTCCCCTTCCTTTTCCAAATAGCTCTTCCACTTTCGGCTGCTTCTCCTCCTTGACTGATAACATGCCTTCTTTGAAGATTAGCACCAGCCCTTTCTATTCTGCCCAAACTTTCAACTCTAGGTCACCACCGTCTTTTCCTTTTGGGAACTCAAGCTGTTTATTGGATCCACGCCAGACATTTGAGCAGTCAACACCAGCTTGCTTTATGAAAGTTTTATTTTGCTACTTAACTTTTTACATATGCATCTATGTTTCTCTCCGCATTGAGGCTTTCCTGCATGTGTTGCTTCGTCCCTTCAACCGCTCAAACCGAAGAGTTGTGTTCAGATAATTTTGAGGAAAGCTGCATGCCATACCCCTCTCTAAACAATTCCCACTGTACACTAGCATTTTAAAAGATCTAGAAGTCTTGTACCAATGAGACTGCTTAATTTCTGTTCACTTCCTTGATTATTTTCTGATTCTTAATAATCAAGAAAAGCGGTTTTGTCTTGAAACACTATTAATATTCCTCAGAATTTAGTGCTTCTCAGAGAAGGCTTTGGGAAGCATGGAATTAGATGATAAAGTCCTTACCCATCATTGTAACCCCACCCTGGCACCTAGCCCAGTGCCCTAGCACTTAGTAGGTGTTTAGGAAGTATTTGAGGATTTCGTGATTAATGTTTTTACTCACTGATCTAAACTCTTCTAAGAGTTTCTTCTGTACTGTCTTGAGAATGTTATAAAACAAATAAGTAACCTTGCTTCCATTTCTTATTAAATGTATTGGCAGTGGACTCTGAAACTAATGGGATTTCTAAGTCCTCTATATGTTTCTGTGCCTGCCTGAGAAAGATAGTCTATGTTCCTGCACAGCGGGAACATAACAAATTAACAAAATTTTCCACTTCTGGTACACCAGACCCAGGCTTGCTCATTGTCATTTAAATGTCTGCCTTATCATTTTATTTCACTTAGAGAAATGAGTCAGAGAGAAGCTTGGGGGCTGTCTGGACTCCCGGAAAGGAACTGACCCAGAACTTCTATACAGATGAGTCCTTTTTTGAGGCCTAATTTTTTAATATGTGTGGGTTTGGATGTACTTTCTCAACAGTATGTTGGATAGAAAAGCTAATGATTTGAATCTGAATCCAAGATAGCAAAAGAAAAATAACTACAATTATTTCAATAGCCAAAGTTGTGGTAGAGTTACTAGTAATTTGAAGCCAAAGTTTGATTTTGGGATTCAAAAATAATAGGAGATTTTAGAGAGGAATGACAATAGTGATTTTTTTTATTTTTTTATTTTTTTTACTTAGTAGGACTTTTTTTCTTAAATTGCTATTAGCAGGTGATATAAATGTAAATAATACATCCTATGCATTATTCAAGGCCTGGTACAAATAATGCCCCTTTTTTATTACAAAGTCTTTTATAACAAAATCATAAATGTGTAGTTCTGTAACATAACAAAATCACACTCAGGCACATCATGTGACATCTTACGTGAAATGTTCAAATTGTTGTCCATTTTGTGTGAGACATTCACATACCCTACCAACCACCTAAGCAAGCCTTCTTTCTGCTGGAGCCAGTAGTATACAGATTACTATGTTATGCAATATTTCACATATATATGATATATTTTCATATGTGTGTATATTACAAAAACTCAACATATACAATTGAGTGTATAGCAAAAAACTAACTCCCTTCCATCTCCATTTCTCACTCAGTTAGCCCTTCCCAGAGGCATCCCTTTCTAAAAGATGCTTTTCAAACCTTCTAGAGATAGTCTATGTATATGTAATTATATATTTATACAATCCCAAATGTAATTATACAATTTACCCTTTTAACCTTGCCTCTTCCACTTAATTTTGGACATGTGTCTGTTTCTGTACATAGAGAACTGCTTCCTTCTAATGGTTACAGTGTTATTTCGCTGTCTGGGAGTATCATCATTATTTTATTTCTATATTGACCGATAATTTACTTAAAATCCTTTGATATTATAAGTGATGCTATAATGAGTAGTCTTATACACATGTTCTTTCATAAGCATGTGAGTAAAACTGTGTAAGTCATTCTTAGATTTAGAAGTTTCAGGATCAAGAGACATACATATTTTTGATTTTAACAGATCCTACCAATTTGCTCTTTTTAACAGTCATACCCACTTAAAATGTCACCACCATTCTATGATAATGCCATTTCCCCCATCTTTGTCTATACAGCATGTTATTGAATTTTTTAAAACTTTCCCAATGCTATAAGTGAAAAGCATTGTAATAATTTAGATTTTTCACATAAGTGAGGTAAAGTAAAGCTTTTTTTTAGGTGAAAAACCTATAGTATTCCCTTTTCTATGCATTGTGCACATTCTTTGCACATGCTCCATTGGATTATTGTCTTTTTCAGATACAAGTTAGAGATTATTTCAGGGAAGACTGGTTTCCTTTCTTCTACTTCAGCTTTAAAACATTTTTCCCAGCAAAACAAGACCACACTTATATATTAGTACATTCTATACCATCTCTCCAAACTTAGCCAGTAGGGTTTTTTTTGTTTTGTTTTTGTCTTTAGGATTGGCATACTCTCATGACTTGTTTACATTCAAGCAGAAGTAGGCTGCCTATCTGTCATGGCTGGTGAAATTTATTCAAAGAACAACCCTCCCATTTTTCTCTAGATCAGAGGTTACAAATTGACCAGCCAAGGACCAAATGCAGCTACAATGTGTTTTAGTTGGCCAGCATGGTATTTAGAAAAAATCTGAATTAGTTGCCCACATTAAAGACAGTGGATGATTTTACAGGAATATCTAGATTCCTGACTTCTTCTGAAAAAAATCACAAGATCTGGCAACATTGCATTTCCACATGACAACAATTGACTGGAGCCTGTGGGTATATAATATAGGCCTCTTTCATTGACCATGTGCTTCTAGGTTGTTAAACCAAGTCTGCTTTGCTGCTTATGTCACCTGCAGGGCTCCTGGAGGTGTCTACCTTTGTAACCTCCGATTGTTTGTTCCCAGTTTTCCTCCCTTTCCCTGCGATTAGAAGAAAAAAAAAGAATTCCCTCAAGTGTCTTATCTCACTGAGTCTCGGGTCTTAACAACTTCTCCACCTAGGTCAGCCTTTCTCCCTTTTCTTTTTTGAAAAACTATTTCCTTCTATCCCATGGAGAATTTACTGCACTTGCATCAAGCCCTCGCACCTCCCCTTTCAGCATTTCTCTTAGCAATGCAGTCTGTTCCCTGGGAGGCCTTCCAGAAAAATTTGGGAAGATGGAAGAATGCTCTGCTAGGGCATGCATTTTAAAACACAGTTAAACAGACTTTAACAAAGTTTTGAGAAAGATGAATAAAAACATATTTCCAAGGCTTCCTTTGGGTACTAACAATGCTTCAACACAAAACATTTTCTGGGATGGCGTAGACTGATCCAGGATTGGTTGGCTCCCCTCCTTCCTCACTGCTTCTCACAGTTCGAGCTCTCAGCTTCCACCTCAGCCATTGCCTCGGCTTTATAACTAATCTTCCTGCTGTCGTCATTCCCTATTCTTCAATTCTATTCTCCTGAAATAATTTCCTAAAGTGCGAATCTTATTTCATCATTCCCCACCCCTCTTGAAAACCTTCGGTCATTCCTATTGACTAAACATGCCATTGTCTACGGGACTCTTGAGATCCCTTATAATTAGGCCCTAGGACTTCATTTCCAACTAATTCATTTACCTTGTTACACCAGACCCTTTGCTAGTCACTGAGTACACCGGAAATGCTGTGTCTCCTGGCAGAGGCTGAATTCCTGCACTCTCCCTTCACATGTTTCTACTCATACTTCCTCTGTGAGGTCTTCCATTTTCTTCTACTTGCTCTCTCCCTCTTCTATATTTCTATAATACCTGTCACATTATCTAAGGTTCTTTCTCCCTTCAGACTGCGAGCTCTTAGAAAGTATGAAACTCAACTCATTTGTCTTTATGTTTCTAAGACCAAGCACAGTGTTCGATATATAGTGGGTGTTCATGAAATGTTTGGTGAATAAAAGAAGGTACCATTCATACTGTAACTTACATTAATTAGCCAGTCAGTCATTTGGTAGCTTCTAGAAAATGTCATCTTCTCTCTTCAGCCAGGAGTATCTCCCTAACTGTAAACTTCATTAGGTCACTATTTTCAGTGGTCTTCCAGTGACCCCAGTATAAGGACAAAGCCTCACATGCTTCCTCAGTCCGGTGTATGCTCTTCCTCACGATCTGATGCCTTGCCTACCATTCCAATGTTAACTGTTGTCAACCTATTGCACTTGCCCAACCTCACAGAAAGAACCCCGAAGGGAACCCTGTTCTCTAGGCCTGGGCCTCAGCATTTGTTTCTCGCTCTGCCTGGAAGGTCTCGGCCTGCCCCTCCTCTTCTCCATGGCCGGGCATGCAGAAAGGCTTCCCTGATTCATCTGCCTTGGATTGGGTTGTTCCTGCCCTTGTGACCCCATAGCAATTATCATACTGTGATCTCTGTCTCTTCGGCAGTCCCCGGCCCACCCGCAGCCCCGCTCTCGGTGCCTCTATGACAAGAACTGTCTTTTTCATCTTTTTTACGAATGGTGGGAGCATAGTCTCTGGCACAAACTAGATACTCAATAAATGCCTGAGGAATTAAAAAAAATATGCTTAAGGGGGAGTAACATGATATATATAATTCACAGGACTATGTCAACGCTTAACTCTCTTATCTGCACTTAAACAGATGCTTTTTAAATTAATATTTATAATAGCATAGTCAAGAAAATGGAAGCCATGGTAGGTGTTTGAAACAGAGGAGATTTAATACAGGAAATGGTTTCACAGATGTTGGAAGGCTGGAAGAGCAAAATGGGAAGTTAAGGCAAGCTATTTATTAATAATTGTGGGAAGAAGCTGAGGTAAACCAGTTACCTCCCTGAGGATACTTGTGCTAATTGATGAGGATTCAGTAGCTAATTATAGAGAGACAATCTGCCTTTGCTGTGTTTTCAGCCTATCAGGGAGGAGAGACAGGCACTAAAGTGACATTAACAACAATGTATTTTGATAGAGTGCATATGGGGAGCTCCAGGACCACAAAGCTGGGGACTTAATTTAGCCTGGGAGAGTGGTACTCAAAAATGTGATCTGCAGACCAGCACTATTAAAATTACCTATGAACTCATTTAAATATCTCCCATTCCAAACTTACTGAGTCAGAATTAGGCAAATGGGGACAGAGATGAGAAGAAGAAATCTATATTTAAAACAAAACAAAACAAAACAAAAATCCTCTTGCAGTGATTCCTATTCATACCAAAGCTTGAGAGGCTCTGCTGAGGAGATCTGCATGGCCTAGATAAGGAAACAACATTTACTCTGAGGCTGGAAAATGAGCATGAGTAGGTAAGATGCAAGAGGGGTAGGAAAAGACTATTCCAGGCCAAGGGGACAATGTGTGCCAGAATCTAGAAATCTGAGAAAGCCACATTTATGGCAGAACCCAACAATATTTGGGGAACAGTGGTTAGAGATGAAGAATCACAGAAGGAACAAAGAGATATTAGAAGGTGGTAGAACTGACCCCTAACGGTTCTGATAAAATAAGGCGAGGTTGAAGTAATTGAGTGAATGATTTTACACTAATCTTAGAGTAAGTAGTCTGGTCATAAAAGCAACTTTATAATTAATAAAGAATGGAAATCAGCTTCTTTAAAGAAAATGAACATCCAAATTAAGGCCCAGTGAACATTTGTTGTCTGCGTGTTGAGAAGAACTGCCAACCAAACTCACTTTCATTCCCTTTCCCCCAGAAGGAGACACGTTGAGCCTAAATAATTTAGTCTGGTCTAGAGTTTTTCCTGGCTTTTCAAGGGAGCATCTGTTAATAGGTGACCGTATTCCTTTTTTTAATGCTGTTTGGTACCTGGGTAGAAAGTCTATTCTGCACAATGATGGAGCTTGGTGGACTTGCCAGTGAAAAAACAGATCCCTGAATGAAGATTCAGACCACATCATCCCTGAGATAGTGAACGTGTCTGATTTAACAGGTCCATCATTAAGAGGGCTGGTGTACTGCAGCTCATATGGGAAAATGAAATGGAATTGTGATCAGAAGAATTCATACTTACCTATGAGAGTGGGTTTTCTTTTCTTTTTCTTTTTTTAAGGATTGAGTGGCAATGGACATCTGTGACCATCCAGTGGTGCTACTTTAGACTAAAAACCAGACTTGAGATTTTGCATGGGGAGAAAGGATGAATCCAGGGAATGAGACCACTCACTATTGATAAGGGTGGGGTGTTCCCAGGGGGTGTGGATAAAGATTTACATAAGACCTAAGAGGAAAGTGCTTGGGGAGGGGACTAAAACCTGGGGCCAAGTGAGCTAAGTCTGCAGTGGAAGAGAACCAGAGAGACCTCAACCTAGAGAAAGACCTAAGTCTTCAGGTACCTTCTTGTGGAACTCAAGAAACTTAATGTTGGTGAGAACTTTACCCTTACTACACAAAGGGGTCAATGTCAGAAGGGAATTAGAATGAAGAAGGAGCTTCTTACCTGTAATGTCCTATGACATGGACACACTGTTCAATATGTCCGTGTGTTTGTCTGCAAAGCCTGGTGTGGAGACTGAAAAGGTATTGCCCACCTATATCATCACTGGATCCAGAGGAGAGGTTGCGTACCTCTAACACCTCTTTACCCAACGGATTATACTGAACCTCCTGCATAAACTTTCCATTTGGAAAATAAATGCCTGGCAGATCTGGTAGAAGGGGCACTCCAGAGTGGGCAAACTCAAAGAAAGTGTAAAACCAAACCGTTTTTTTACTCCAAAGTTTGAACAAGCTGCCATCTGAAGAAGAGCAGGGGAGGCTGGAATTCTGGTAACAGCTGACGGCCTTGTCTCTAGGAGGAGGACTTGCAGCATTCCAGACCAACACAGGCTTATGTCTGAAAACACAGAGCACACGATCCTGAAGATTTGGGGCTTGAGTTAGCATGTCATAGCTCCTCCTTAGTGATCCCTGGCTAGCCAGTTGGTCAGCACCCCTAACTGAGCTATCAATATGCCTAAAGCAGGAGGGCATTCTAAACTCTGCAAAGACACAAAGGAGAAGATATGAGCTATTCTGGAACCCCGCCTGCAGGCCTAGTGGTTTGTGGCTGTTTTGTTTTCAATCAGTGGCTTTCCCTGGGGCAGTCCCCTTGGTAGATTCCAGAATCTGCTCATTTTTAATCTCTCTTCCCCCACCCCTACCAGTGGCAGATTCTTTACCCCCTAGGTGGTGTTGCCAGATAAAATCCAGGACACTTGGTTAACTTTAAATTTCAGATAAACAATAAATAATTTTTTTAGTATAAGGGTGTCCCAAATATTATAAAAATGTCACTTTTTACAGGACAACCTGTATTTTTATTTTCTAAGCCCTACCTCCAAGAGATTCTCTAAGGGAGAAGGTACCTGTTCTGGTCCTTTGGTCTTTTCTCCTACTTTGAGATTGCCCAGCGATCACTAATGTTATTACATACAAGCATGTTCTGCGTGGTCTTTAAAGAAATGGGAGAGAAGTAAGTGACAATGTCTCGATTCTGCATTTTTTTTTCTTTCCTAATATGGCAAGCAGTTCAGTAAGAAAATTAAGGAGAAAATTGCAGGATTATGAGTTACCCATACCTCCCTCCAGCCTTGACTCTGCGGCATTGGGCTGTAAAATGAGGGCGGGAGAGGAGAGCCCAGGTGACGCCGAAGTGCTGTGACCTCAAACCGGCAAGAGGGTTGTTTTCTGACCGCCTCTCGCGCCACAGATCCCTTTGTTGATTAGTTGTGAGTAAGCCCTTTACAGAGCCAGAACTGTATTTTCATTTTGAGAAAGCGGCTTGCCCTTAGCCAGAGTGAGAATGAGATGAATTACTCCTCTCCCACCAGATTATTAATGACTGAAACTCCCTGCCTGGAGAATTTTGAAGCTTTGATGAGTGCAAACTGGACAGTTACCGAAGTGCGGCCCGTGATTTTCTGCCTTAGAGGAAGTGGAGATTTCAATAAACCTGACAGAGTAGAATCTCCCTTTGTTAAAACGGCCAGACCGGTATCTACTGCTTTTTGGTGAGAAGTGTACCTTTACCGTTAATATGAACGTTAAACAGGAACTGGAAGCTCACTGGTCTGTTTACAATTGTACAATATTGTGTTTGTTGAAGTCAGGGCTGTTTCTCTGTATACTTTCTTTGGTTCTGGGGATTGTCTACAGACGCTAAGAATCTGGGTAGAGAAAAACAAAAACAAAAACATGTGATCAAAATCTCACACCAGAGGAACTGGAGAGAATTTGGCACAACCCAGCACATAGCTGTCCTATGTACCCTGTTATTTAAGATTGAATAATACAGAATGTACTGATGTTGGACTCGGGTTATGAGATATTGTCATGTTGAGGCACAGGGCAAGACCACCCCCTAATGGTAGGGGTTGGGATTGTTCCTTAAGGAAGGAGAAATTCCCTGGGTCAATCACCCCCAAAGGACAATTTTATCAAAATTGGGTTCAACCCCAATAAAGGTGGTTTGAACACATAAGGGTTTGCTTCTCTTTCTAAAAGAAAGTCTAGGAGTAGGCAGTCAGAGGTGTGAGGATGGCCCCTTGGCTCCCGACGACTCAGGCTTCCTTCTATTTTTCTGTTTAATTAGCCTTAATGAACAGTTTCTGTTCTCAGGGTCACAGGACGGCTTCTAGAGTTCCGGCCATCATACCTACACTGCACCTGTAAAGAAGAAAAATGGTAGAGGGAAAAATAGGGTGTCTGAGTGTATGTGTTTTAAGGTGAGGCTTCCCCAGTGGATTTTCCTTTAAACAGCCTTTCTGAAGTTCCCCCAAACACCAAAGCTGGTTGAGGAATTGAGAAATAGTCTTTTATCTGGGTACTTTGCCACCCTAAGTAAATGGGGGCTTTATTACTAAGGAGGCAAGAGAATGAATATTGGGGGCAGTAGCAGTGTCTGCCTCTCTGGAAAGCAAGCCTGAACTCAGAGGCACTGAGCGGACCTTTCTCTCTCAAAGCCATCTGGCAGCTGGGCCTGAACTTCCTGGTGGTGGGTATGAGCTGGGCTCAGCCACAAGGAGCCCAGGCCAGGCACGAGGGACGCTGAGAGTGGCTCTACGGGGCGTGCTTCAGGGAGCTGCCTCTGCGACGAATGAGCTTACTCTTCCTTCCATTACCCTTTAGCCCTCTGTTACTCTTCTGTGGGAAAGGAAGGTGGGATGGGCGGGTACTCATGCCGGGAGCTGAGTGGCAGTCGGAGGGCTGGGTCTGTTTTCCCGAAGCTAGACGAGTAGCATTTGTCGCCTGACAGAGATCCGCTGCCAGAGCAGCCAGAGGCCATCATAGCCCCCAGCGTGTTTGGCTGAGGCAGTGGCTCGAGGCTTGGCAGCTGGGGAAGGGGCCTGAGCAGAAACACATGAACAGGTCCCACGTATGTTTAAATACACTTTAGAATGACCACCCTGGTTCACCCTGGTTCGCCCTGGACTGAGGGTTTTCCTGGGCCACAAGACTTTCAGAGCTAAAACCAGGACGCTCCAGGGCAAAGTGAAATGAATTGACCACATTAATAACAGATATAAAAAAACATCTTTTAGGGAACCTTAGGATATTCCTGGGGTCATTTGGGACCCTGGGGCTAGGGCCCAGCTACAATGTGGAGCTGGGGTCTCAGAGTCACTGGGGTCTTTTTTTTTTTTAATACATTATTTCTTAGAGCAGTTTTAGGTTCACAGAAAAATTGACAGGAAGGTACAGAGAGTTGCCGTATACCACCTGCCGCCACTCAAGCATAGTCTCTCCCATTATTAACACTCCCACTAGAGGGAACATCTGTTACAATGGATGAACCTACACTGACACATCATAATCATTCAAGTTCATAGTTTACATTACTGTTCACTCTTGGTGCTGTGCATTCTATGGTTTGGACCAATACATGATGACTTGTATCCATCAGTATAGTATCACACAGAGTCTTTTCACTGCCCTAAAAATCCTCTGTGTTCCCCTTAGTCATCTCTCCATCCCTCCAACCATGATGATCACTAACCTAACTGTCAGTATAGGTTTGCCTTTTCCAGAGTGTCATATAATTGGAATCATATAATATGTAGCCTTTTTCGGACTGGTTTCTTTCACTTAGTAATACGCATTTAAGGTTCCTCCATATCTTTTCATGGCTTGATAGTTCGTTTCTTTTTAGTGCCAAATAACATTCCATTCTCTGGATGTACCACTGGGATTTTATTTCTACTGGTATAAACTGTGATACCTGAGATTTATGAATCCACAAACATTATCCATTTGTATAATGTATCCTTTCGTACATTACATCTGTAACAGAGCACAGAAGAGTAACAATTAAACAGTCAAAACAATTGTGACAATAAATACATGAAAGAATAAATGGGTCAGTCAAAATCCCACTGCATCACATACAGACCTCCCAGAATCTAGCCAGTGCTTTTTCTCCAACCTCATCTCCTACCAACTACACCTCCTGTCATGCGTTCCTCTGTCATGTCCTCAATACATTGCGCTGTTTCCAATGCCTTCGTTTGATATTTTTTTCCTGTTTCGTGTGCCTGCTGAACCCCAACACTTTCATCAAGTTGCAGCTTAAGCATCATCTGTGTGGTGCCTTTCCAGGCCCTCCACAGGCAGAGTGGAGTACTCCTCTCTTCCTCTACCACCTGTGCACCCTGGCATGTCCCTACCACTCTGAGTCTCACTGGCAGGTGGGTATAGATCTGCCTGTCCCACCCTTTAATGAGAACCCTGAGGCTAGAAAGCCCTTACCTGTAGCAAAACTCCAAGAATGTGATACACGCAATAGAGGCTTAATTAACATTGGCCAGCCCTGGCCAGTGTGGCTCAATTGGCTGGAGAATGATCCTGTAACCGAGAGGTCATGGCACATACTTAGATTGCAGGTTCAATCCCCAGTCCAGCCCTGGGTGGGAGGCAATCAACCAATGTTTCTCTCTCTCCTTTCCTCTCCCTTTAAAAGCAATGAAACAATAATTTTGGGTGAAGATTTTTTTTTAAATGTCAGTTAAAAGAGTCAATCGGTGTGTGTGCATATATTTATTTATGTTTACTCAATTTTTCAATTTAGGGCATCAGAATATTTAATGCAATCCTCGGTTGGATCCACTCTGTTCAGATTTGTTAAAATACCTAAAGACTTTATTTAACTTGGAACTTTATAAGCACACACACACACACACACACACACACATACACACAAAAGAATTCATTGGAAATATTCCCAGTGAGAATAACTAAAATTTATAAACATAACAAAAGAATTCATTAGCAATATTATTACTGAGAATAACTAAATCTACAACATGGGGTGAACTATATGCTTCCCCAACAGTTAACTTAAGTAGACAAATGCAATGTACCGGAACTACTTGAGAGGGTAGTTAGCTATAAGCTTTTGCTTGCTTCTCCTTCTGGAATTAGAAATGTTTTGGAAGAGTATGGGTAATGCATTAGATGAGACAGAGTAAGCAAGGGTTTATTAAGAAACAAACACACCAGCAAAATCAAATCGCAAATCTCAGAGCTTTACCACAATGGTGTATTTCCCCCACTCATGCCCACCCCATCCATGCAGCCTGTACTACCTTACGTGTTGCCTCCAACAGCACTCAAAGATCCCTGAGTTGGTTCACTCTGCTCAGTTCCCATTGGTCAGAAACCTGTCACATGACCCACTGCCAGGTCTGCAAGGCAGGAGATTCTAGGGTGGAGATGAACATGTAGAACATCTCTGAGGAGATGCTTCTAGAGTCAACTTCAGTGGAAGGAAGGATTGGGCAGAATGACAGGTCAAGCCTCAGTACAGTCACCATAGGAGGCTTAGCTGACTCTGTGGAGGATTCTAAAGGCAATTTCAGGGCTGTCCTGAGTTGGGGCAAAAGGGTTGGACATTTGTACCCTTACATCAGTCTGTCACTGAATCAGGCTGTCCTGGGAAGTGGTGTGACACTGAGTGAGGCAGCTCAGCCAAGGCGACTCCAGAGAAGACTGACACTTAAGGGCTGTGTGCTGGAAACTAGGGACTCAGCCCCGCTTTTGTCTTTGATGGGGCTCTGGGGAGCTCATCACAGCACCCGCACGGTGAGCATGATAATTTCTTCCAAGCAGATAGGTATGCACAGATCACATTTGAATCCTCTCTCATCATCCTGGCTTTAAACCAATCACTAGATTGACCCGTGACCCCCACCAGTTGTCTCCACTAGCAATTCTACTAAGCTTGGGGATAAAACACATTCTTTACTTCTAAGTGCTCTAGCTGTCCCTGCTGGCTACTGCACAGATTCGGGCACTGCTGAACCCTACCCCCCACCAAAAAAAATGTTCCATACAATTTCTGCTGCCACCTGAACTGAAGGACAGCTTCCCCTCACCTGTGCCTGGTCTTTGCCAAACTGTCTGTTGAACTGCTTCTGGCCATGGTGGGCAAGGTGCATAGTCTCTTTCAGGCTGGACTTCTTGCTCAGCATTTTGAACATCTACTCCTCCAGTAGTGGAAACCATACTTGATCTTTCTGTATGATGATTTCATGCCCACTATACACGGGTTGCACTGGAAGCAGCATGGCCCTTTACACAGTTGAGGAACACCTGTGTAAATTCAGAATGTGTTTACTGAGTCTCCTGCGGAAGAGGGTGTTGAGCTAAACCCTCATGTTCCAGACGATGCTACCAGGACCGCACTTTCACTTGATCTAACCACATTCTTTCTGTGGAGACAACGATGCTATCTGGCGTTTATTTCAAAGCACTTTACACATGACAACTTAATTTTTACAACTATCCTATGCAGAAGTGCTATTATTTTTCCTGATTTACATATAACAAAACCCAGGCACAAACAGTTGAAGACACTTGCCTGAGGTCACAGGAAGTAAAAATAGTAGAATCAGTATCAAACCCCAGTGAGCCTGCCTGCAGAGTTCAGGCTCTTAATCACTGTCACACTGCCTGCCGATGTCCAGGGTTTCTTAAAACTCATGTTTCCAGGGGGCGGAGCCAGCAAGGTGTGTTTGCCTGGATGTACTGATCATTGAATGTACTGAAGTCTAATGCCTGCATGGAAAACCCCCAAAGGAATGAAGCCCTAGCTAGAAACTCCCTTTTCAAGCCAGAAAAATGAATGAAATGTGAGTGAGTTTAGGGAGGGGGATTCCCCATAAAAAACTGAAGGTAGTATTAAAATATAAATGTATGGACTTTGGTATTTTTAGCACGGGACAACCCACAAGTAGTTGGTGTGAATATGTATTGTGGTTCCAAGAAGCAATAAGTCAGCAAAATACATTTAGTTTTGGAGGAGAGATAGCCGTGACTATTTGTGTGTGTGGTGGTGTGGGGTGACAAGAGTGGAACTGTCCCCTACCAACACAGAGCCCGCTGTGTCTCTCCCTGCTGAGAAGCAGAGACACGTAGCTACAGCCTCATCACCCTCCCCATCTCCATTTTCACAGGAAGCCTAACTACCCACAGAGAGGCTGCAAGTTATAAGATGGCCTCTTCTTTATTAAATATTACCTGCTGGGAATTGGGGGACATCTTATAAACCTGATAAAAACAATAGACAAGTGGCTCCTTCATCTTCAGGTGTGACAATATGATGGACTTTCTCTACCCCATATTACCTGGGAAACTGGGCTGGAAGGAAGCTTGGTGCCTTGCGTCTTTGACAGGAATTCTAACCTGTCATGTTGGCTCCAGTGTTAGGATACAAATAGCCATAATGAGGCCATCGACCAAGCTTAGCAAGTCCTGCCCGGTGATGAAATGTGCTTGCTTGCAATAGGCAGGGTCTGGAGGTGATTTGGGCCTGACAGCTCGGCCTCCAAACCGCATTCTCCATGTGTCAGGAAAATGAACACCATGTCCATGGCACATGGTTTCAGCAATTAGACCTTTGTTAATACCTCAGAGCAGCTGGAACTAGAAATAGTCTCAAGTGCTCACATTCTTTCAACATACAAATTTCTAGAGTGGTGGCAGCTGCTGAGGCCACGTTTATTCATCTTGGGCCAAAATTATACTCTTGACCCCACGTTTTGGGCTTGGACTTTGTGGCTCTGACAAGATATGGCTGCAAAGCCCAGTTCTGAGGAATCAGACCCTCTTCATTAAATTAAGTGTCTTCTCCCCCTGTCCCCTTTGTGCCCTCCATTGTTACCGGTTTGGGTTTTAGAAAGGAACTCCCCTTTCTGTGTTTGGCGTTTCGTTACCCGCTGAGTGGAGGTGCTGTAGTTCATGAGTCCCTCACTCCCATCCCCCTCCCCGCTAAGGTTTCTCCGTGCTCGCCTGTGCCGGTCTGGACTTCACAGAAGACAAGAGTCGGTCCAGCCGAACTGCCTGCTCAGTGGGAATCCTGCGGCTTCCGCCTCAGTTCTGCATGCTCTCTCCTGTGGAATGGCTGCTTTCACTGGAGGACAATCTGGGCATTTAGATCCACTCCCTTAGTCTGACCTCATCAATTGTATCCCAGTTTATGTGCACCGCATTGAATAAAACATTTCCAGGCAAACAGACCTCATGAGCATCCTGGCCATTCCAGACCATCAATTTATCCCATGTTGCTCTAAAGAGAGCGAGGAGGAGGTTGTAAAATGAATTCATTCTTCTCTGTATCAAGGGATGAAGGACAACTTATCCTTCAGGAATGAATCTAATGTCCTCTCCTCCGGAAAATGTCTCCATTTTTTTTCTCCACTTCTATGAATTCCTGTCATATTAAGTACTGCTCTGGGTTAAATTGTGTCCCCTCCCTCCTCCGCAAAAAGGTATGTTGAAGTTCCAACCCTAGTACCTCTGAACATGATCTTGTTTAGAGACTGTCTGCAGAGGTAATCAAGTTAAAATGAGGTTTTAGAGTGGGCCCAGTTCCAATATTACTGGCATCCTTATTAAAGGGGAAAATCTGGGCACAGAGACACATACAGAGGGAAGATGATGCGAGGTGGCGCGAGGAGAACACAACTATGCACAAGCCAAGGAGCGAGGCCAGAGCAGTCTGGTCTCAGAGACCTTGGAGAGCAGCAACCCGCCTTCCAGTCACCGGAGCTGCGAGACAATAAATTTGTTCTCCAAGCCCCCGAATTTGCAGTTCCAGGAATCTAGTAGTACAGGTACACTATAAGGCCTTTTGTTCTCTACATTTTTTTCTTTAAAATTGTTTTAAACAGAAAAATAGAAAGAAGAAAATAAGCCAAAAAAGAAATAAAGGTTTACAGTTTCCCTATAATTTTATATATATATGCATATGTGTATGTATATATATATGTCTGCGCATATGGGTATACCCGTATGTGTGCACATATGTGCGCATATATGTATGTGTATACGTGTATACATACGAGCACATGTATATATGTATGTGCCTGTGTGTGCTCATATGAGTGCACATACGTGTATATGCGTGCACATGTGTGCGTGCGTGCGTGCATATGTATATGTACAGAATCTGCTCCCCACAGGTAGGGTATAAACCTTAATGCAAAAGAAGTGGAATCTGCTATGGGCAACGGTGGCAGAACCTGAGACCTGATTTAGTTCCCAAGGGAAGAAAAACTAGAGACAAAGGAGGACTTACTGTAAGGACAGGCCAGGAAACATTTATCCAAAAGACCAAAAATTCTGAAATTATTGCCTTTTAAAAATGTAGTCTGAAAATATATGAACCACAAATGACCAGAATTACAAAGAAATCTAGAACTCCATTATCATAGTGAGATTTTTTTGAGCACAATGCTCAATATTAAATAGCTCAAGAAAACAAATAATTAGTAAATATGTAAAAGATTTAAACAACACATTTTATAACTTGAACATAGCATTTCCTCTTTGTGACAAATAGGGAATACACAATAAACTTATTTTCCAATGACAACAAACTTGGCTACAAAGCAAGTATCTAAAAGTAACAAATCAGCATCATACAGACCACATTCCCTTTCAAAGCTACCAAATTAGAAGCAAATTACAAAAATGTAACTAAAAAAAGGAACCTATGTTTGGAAATATAAAAACACTTCCAAATTATTAGTGGGTCAAACTAGAAATCACCATAGAAATTTAAAAATATCTGGAGCTGAATAACCAGGGACAAACAACCGATCAAAAAATTGTAAGATGCAGCTAACGCAGTCCTTCAGAGAGAAATAACAGATACACAGATATATGTACACATCCAGCTGAAGGGAAGAAAGCTTGAATACTAATGAACATATCTAGTGAAAGAAGTTAGAAAAAATAACAGTGGACTCAAGAAGAAACAAAGAAAAAAGATACAGGTAAGAGCAAAAATTAATAAAATAGGAAACAACTGAGATGGCCAACAAAGGCAAAAGATCAGGAAAAAAGGAAAAATAGTACAAATGAACCATACTGGGAAAGGAAAAGATGTGACTATAGATATAAGTTTACAAAGTCATGTGACTACTATGTATGACTTTATTGTAATTGTTAAAATTTTAGATGAAATGGAAACACTTTTAGAAAATATAACTCAAAAAGAAATAGAAAAGCTGAAAACACATATGGCCTTTTCAATATTTAATCAGCAATTTAAAATCTATCCACAAAAAGAGCTGACACCTCAAAGAGTTTTACAGGTAAGTTATTCCTAATTTTCAAGGAAAATTGAATTCCTATTTTAGGCAATCTGATCTAGAAAAGAGAAAAAGGAGCAATGTTTTAAACCCATTATATGATATTAATATAACCTCAGCAACAAAAACTGGAAAAGACATTACAAAAAGAAAAATATAAGTAAATTTCATTTATAAACAAAAACAAAAAATTTTTAAATCTAACATTAGCAAACTAAAGCTAATAGTGTTAAAAATAATACATCATAACCAAGTTGGATTACCCAAGAAATGAAAGCTTAAAAACAGAAAAGTTATTAATGTAATTTGCTATACACATGATAAAGAAAACAAAACATGCCATCACCTCAAAAGATGTAGACTCACAGAAGTGTCCAACCTGCATGGGGCCCACGATGCCTATGAATGTAGCCCAACACAAAATCATAAATTTACTTAACATCTTTTTTTTTTGCTCATCAGTTTTCATTAATGTTTGTGTGTTTAATGTGTGACCCAAGACAATTCTTCTTCCAATGTGGCCCAGAAGATGCCAAAGGGTGGGACACCCTGATAGAGGATGCATTTGATAAGATTAAATAACCATTTATAACTAAAATCTCTTAGCATACTAGGAATAAAAAGAATAACCCAGTAAAGTTTTTCTAATATTAATCTACAGTAAAAGTCATACTTGGTGCATGTCTAAAATAATTCCACTTGAGTTCAGGAACAAGGCAAGGATGCTACCATCAAAAGTCCTTAATCAACATTGGTCTGTGAGTCCTATCCAATGAAGCAATGACAAGAAGTAATAAAAGGAATATTCAAAATAAAAGTATACTTATTTGTGGGCACTAGGATTATCTATTTTTAAAAATCCAAGAGAAGAGAAGTAATATGGCAACTATTACAAGATATAAGGAAATTCCCAAGTTATCTAATTTAAAACTAATTTTAAAAAATGGTTCCTAAGCACTGCAAAAACTGTTAGAAAATGTAACTTTTAAAAATATACTATTTACAGTTTAGCAAGCATTATAAAAACTTCATAATATAGCTAATAAAATGTGTAAAATATTTACAGGGAGAAGTATAAATATATATTAAATAATATAAATGTATCATTTTTCAAGAAGGCCCTCAGTAGAGATACATCATATTTTTGGTTGGGAAGTCTGACACTGTACAAATGGCAAAATTTTCCAAATTAATCTCTTTAGATGCACTTCCTTTATCAATCCCAATAGGGTTTTTTTTTAAATATAGGAATCAAGTAGCTAATCCTAAAATATTGGAAGGGTCGGGACTAAGGAAAGTCAAAACAAATTTGAATCTATAGCCATCAATACTGTATCGTATACTTGAAATTTGCTAATTGTAACTCTTAAATGTTTTCAAACATACACACAAATGCTAACTATGTGAGGTGATAATGTTTTAATTATCATTTTGTGGTAATCATTTCAAAATATATACATATATCAAACATCACATTGTACACATTAAACTTAAAAATGTTATTTGTTTGTTTATCTCAATAAAGCTAGAAAACAAACAAACAAACTTGAGGACAAAAAATGAGGAGAATCACTGCACCAACTAAGTACAGCTATTAGCTATAACAATGTTAAAATTATGGTATTTTTGAAGAATAGACAAATGGATCAAAAGAATGGTATAGAGAGTTGAGGAACTGACCCACTCATATAGGGGGGCTCATACTTAACAGAAATTGCATTTCTAATCGTGGGGAAGTCTGAACTATCCTTGTGAGGTGCTGAAACATTTAACTTTCTATTTGGAAAAAGATAAAATTAGATCCCTATTTCACTATATAAGCAAAAGTAAATTCCAGATGGACAAAATTTAAATATGAAGAGCAAAAATTTAGAATTTTTAGAAACAATATGGGATATCTTGGAGAGAGAGTTATGAACAGATTTATTAAATAAAGAACAAATACCCACAAACCTTAAAAAGATTTATGATTTGACTACATTAAATTTAAAAAGTTATTCATAGTAGAGGATAATATAAACAAAATAAAAAGGCTAGATACAGTAGATACAGTTTGGAAGGAGATATTTGCAATTCAAATAAAAACTTCAGAATAAATACAGAACAATTACAAATGTGTAAGAGGACAGGATAGCCTAGTATTTTTAAAAAAGAGCAAAGGATTAGAACTGGCATCTCTCCCCCGGTCTCCCTCCCCCTCTCCTTCTTCCTTCTTCTCTGTTGCATACGCACGCACACACATCACTACCCCCGCCATCAACAATGACAAAATTGGTTAGTAAACAAATAAAAATGCTTAAGCTTATGAGTAATTAGGGACATGTAAAGTAAGAGAGTGAAATGCTTTTTACATCTATCTATCAGGTTGAAGAAACTTGCGTCTCACAAGTGATGGTGAGGATGTAGAAATATAGGCATTTCTAATCTGGCAGAAATATGAACTGGTACAACCACTTGGGAGAGCAGTTTGTCAGTACTGAGAAAAGTGAAGAAGTGCACTCCCTTCTACCTCTATTCTGCTTCTCAGTGTCTATGCTAAAGAAGTTACATCCTGTGCACAAACATACACACACAAGCATGATCACTGCAACAAAAACAGCAAAAAACAAAACAAAACAAAAAAAACCCCAAAAAACCCCACGTAACTATCCTTCAATAGGGAAATGGATAAACTGTGGTATACTGAGCTGCGGTTAAAATGAACGACTTTTTAATCAGGTGGACAGAGGAACTGAATAGATATTTCCCCAAAGAGTATGTTACAGAAGGCCAACAGACATATGAAAAGATGCTCAAAGTCACTAATCATCAGAGGGATGCAAATTAAAACCACAATGAGATACCACCTCATACCTGTCAGAATGGCCATCATAAACAAATCAACAAACAGGTGCTGCCAAGGATGTGGAGAAAAGGGAGCCCTGGTCTACTGTTGGTGGCCAGTATTTACAATATTTACAATAGCTGTGATATAGAAGCAACCCAAGTATCCATCAATTAGACAAATGGATAAAGAAGATATGTTACATATACACAATGGAATATTAGTCATAAAAAGAATGAAATCTTGCCATTTGTGACAAGATGGATGGACCTAGAGAGTATTATGCTAAGTGAAATAAGTCTGACAGAGAAAGACAAATACCTATGATTTCACTTATATGTGGAATCTAAAATAAATAAATAAATGAATGAATGAACAAACAAAACAAATTTATGGATACAGAGAACATTTTGATGGTTACCAAATGGAAGGGGCATTGGAGGGATGGGTGAAAAGGTAAGGGATTAAGAAATACAAATTGCCAGTTATAAAAATTGTCATGGGGATGTAAGTATGGCATAAGGAATATAATTAAAACATGTTTATAAGAATGCATGGTATCAGACTGGTGATCATGTCGTGGGGTATATAAATGTCTAATCACTATGTTGTATACCTGAAATTAATATAATATTGTATGTCAATTGTAACTGAAAAACAAATTTTAAAAGATTAATACGAATGCACTTGGTCTATGTTGTATCCATACAACATAGGGCTCTAAAATATACTGTTGAATAAGAAAAGCAAGTTGCCAAACAATATATACAATATGATGCCATTTATGTAAATGGATGCACATAAAACAATAGTAAATGGTGTTTTGGATGTACAGATATTTAGTATACCAACTTCAGGCAGAGATATCTCTGCGGATGAAAGGAGAAGGGTTGTGAATGAAAGATGGGGTGGTTTTAGCTGGTTGTATCTTTTTGTCTTTCTTTTGTTATGAGTGATCTAAAGTAAACATGGGAAAAAGTTAACAGCTGTTAACCTGGATGGTAGGCATATAGTTTCTGTTTTACTTTTTGCACCTTTCTATATGTTTGAAATATTTATTAATTTAAAAAATTAGAATATAGAAACATTTTTAAGAGCTAAAGAACCAAATCCAAGTATTTTCCCTCTGATTTCCTTCAATACAATAAAAATGTGTGCAATTCTCATGGGCTAGGTACGGGAAAGCTAGTTGTCAGAGATGTGGTCCCAAATTCAAGGCCTACATGTCCTAATGGGGGCAAAGGTAACAATTATTCCTTATCCTTTTCGGTACCTGCCAATGAGGAAAACAAACTGCAGTTTTTCATCTGAGCTAAATATAAATGCAACAAGGAAAGACCCATGTGAAGGGCTTTCCTCACAGCCACGTGCTTGGCTGTCATGCCTACAGGTGGCAGTTACAAGTTCTCTTTTACTGCCAAAATGTCACTGGATGGTGGTGCCTGTCTTTGTGCATGTGGCATAACCAGGGCCACTGGATTCTAGGCCACTTCACAGACTGCAAGTAGCAGCATTCTTCTGCAAGGGCCATGTCCTCTCAGGATCACCCTGGATAATTGGTTTATTGGAATAGATAGATTTATTTAAAAAAAAAAAAAAAGAAGAAAGAAGGAGCTCACTATGGAGAAAGTGGTGGCTGCCAAGGGTTGGGGCAGGGGAAGATGAATAGGCGAAGCACTTTCAGGGTACTGAAACTACTCTATATGATAGCACAGTGGTGGATACATGTCATTATACATTTATCCAAAGCCATAAAATATACATACCAAGAGCGAACCCCTATGTAGAGTATGGACTTTGGTTAACTATGATATATTAATCTAGGTTCATCAATTATAACACATGTATCACTCTGGTGGGAGACGTTAAACATGAGGGAGTCTCATGCATGTGCAGGACTGGGGGTATACGGGAAATCTCTGCATCTTTCTCTTAATTCTGCTGTGAACCTAATGCTGCTTTACAAAAATGAGTCTTTTTAAAAAGGAACACAGACTTCTTGCCAAGATGGAGGTGTAGGTAAACACGATTCACCTCGATGCACAACAATAGCAAAAACTACAACTAGGCTACAAAACAAATTTCACCCAGACTCATCAGAAAATGGAGCTGTATGGAAGTCTGACAACCAAGGATTTAAAGAAGCCACATTCACCCAGATGGGTAGGAAGGGCCAAGACACAGGGGTGTGGAGAGGTGCAGAGAGGCGGCAGAATGGATAGTCCCTCATTCATGTGTGGTAGATAAAAATCAGGAGGGATACCTCCGGAACAAGCAATTCTAGCCCCAGGCCAGAGCACCCGGCCCAGGGTTCCAGTGCCAGGAAGATAAGGTCCTATAACTTCTGGCTGCAAAAAACAGTGGGGGTTGGGGCAGTGGAAGAAACTGTGGGATTCTCAAGAAACTATCTTAAAGGGCCCTCAATGGATTTAGGACTCATGCAGACCCACCTCCTCCTCTGGGATTCAGCACCAGGGCAGCAGCTGGAAGTGTCCCAGGGGCAAATGGGGAGAAGGAGGGAAAAATGAAGTGAGTGGCAAGGGGGCAAGTGCTGGGGAAACAGCTTTCTCTCAGGCAATCTCCAAAGGCCAGGCAGCAGCACTGTCCCCTCTCGGAGTCCTCCCACA